>CAEGAF010142233.1:0-39120 GCA_903067075.1 Micropoecilia bifurca | reverse complement strand
GTGTTTTCATTCACACCTCAGGCTCCTTAAAAAGAACCATCTTCTGATGCTGCTTTGGTAGCCGCAGTTAGCTGCCTAGCCCATAACTGTTACACAAACAAGAGAAAAAGATTTCATTTTTTCAACATTGATTTCAGATTTTTAAAAAATGATTTTAAGAGCCTCAAAAGTTTTAGGGAAGTTTGTTAAAGAGGGTAAAAAATCTTGAAACAACTCCCTGTGGATCCAACGTAACAAAGACAAACACATTTACTGACTCAATTGAATTCAATTTAGTTTATTTAGGTAGTGCAAATTCACAAACACATAAAACGCACCACAAATAAAGTCATTTCAATCCAGTCCAACCATACAAATTAAAATACTACCATTTCAACTGATCCCAGTGATCACATAATGCAGTTAGATTGCATTGAATCACAAACTTGCGGCATTCACTTCTCCTGGATAAGCATGTAGATATTCACTTGCATTGTGTTGCTGACTTTGCAGCAATCCCTCACACTGAGCATGTATGCAGCAACAGTTTAACGGGAAGAAACCTCCAGCAGAACCAGAGCTGAGCCAGGCAATGTTTTCAGGGTTTTTCTGCCACACACAAGAAAAGTTACTTTAGTGGCTTCATCCTGGAGAGACACACAGCTAAGCATTTAAGCTCTGAGCCAGTATTGAAGTCTACAGGATGAAAGACAGCACATTTAGTCACAGCAAAAGCTCAACCGACAACTTGGTCAAGGTTAAAGGCTGAAAGATGGGGCCAGGTGCATCACCTATAGAAAAAGAACATCAAGTCGTACCTCCAATCTGTACTATTCTGCCTTTTCCAATGTCCATCATGTGCCAATGTCCTTAAACCATTGCTTTAATTAGAAGTATGTTAGTGTAGCTTTGTCTTTGTAATTCCACTGTCTATTACTTGAAAACTTCGGATTATGCTCTACACCAATTTATTTGGCTTGTTTTCCTATGTGGAGCTTGTTGATAGGTCAGGAACCCTGATCAAACCCTGTTGTTTTAAAACCACATCTCCTAACATCAGACCATGAGTGGAAAACAGAAACCACCTCAAATCCTTTGTTGTCAAGTGAATACTAAATGTGGGTAAGAAATGACACATGGTTGGAACCGAATGTCCTTTGGTAGACAACACCCTTTTCCTTGGCTCATGCTTCACGTCTGTCATAGCTACTGCAGTGTTTTCTGAGGCTACAGGCTTTTCTTTTCAAAAAGAACCTTTCAGAAATAACCTAAAAATAATTTTCCAAGATCAACAGTTTCTTTACAAGAACATCATACATAAAAATAATCAGAAGTCTCCTTAGCCTTCATTGGTTGCCGTCATTGGCATACTTTTGTTAATAGGAGAAAGATGCATGGAGGAAAACAAGAATCGGCTTTAGGGAAAAGATGACAAGATTTCTCCTTCTGTCCAAAACCTGCGACTACTTTTCAGGGGAAAACCCCAGTGATGGAATGAAAACTCTCCTCGCTGTAAAATAAGCCCGGAGTGGAAGGAAAACCTTTCCACCAAGTTGTCATTTTACACAACAATGCATCGAATGAAGAGAAGCCGAGCAGCAGAGATGCGAGGCAGTGTGTGGGTGGCACAGCGGGCAAAGGGAAAGAGAAGAGATTTGCCAGAGCTTTTGTTTCTCCTGATTACAATTTTTTCTCTTCATACTTGCAGATTAAAAGAAAAGGTGTGAAAACAAATTCAGGTATCAATTTAGTTACTTTCCCATGTTGAAAGTTATAACAAGCGGGTGTGCATTTCCCCAGCACCTGTATAAACCCAGTAGGATTTTGACAACATGCCTCTCAAATGAGCTTCTGTGGAATATATTTTTCAAACAGACCAGCCAATCACCTCTGAAGGAAGTAGTTCTGCTAGAAACTTCTGCAATCCCAACACCTGAACAAGCAGTGGGTTTCACAAGAAATTTCCTCTAAAAAATGAGAACGATCAAAGCGCATCTTACTGGTTTGAACGTGCTATTGCATAAAATATCTGCAACTGTCAATACCTGCAAAACATAAAACCAGCAAGTCTTGGAAAGCATATCGAAAATTAACTCAATTTTGTTGCATCAGTTTTTTGTAAGGTTACATACAGAATCTAATTGAGCTTGTAGGTCTGCAGAACATGAGAGGTGGTTCTATTTAGGCATCGTTACTCGATAATCTCGGTAGTCGGCGTGTATTTCTACGGAAAAAATGATTTATGCGGCTTGAAACCAGATGCTTCCGGCTGTAAAAAGCTGTAAGGGCACTTGGGAGAGTCACATCGTTCGAAGTGCATTGAGCAGCTCCGCTGATCTGCAGCGTTAATGCATGCGTGCTGAGGCAACCCCATTACTTATTGAACACCACACGTGGACAACATATCAAAACGACAGCAAAATACTTGAGCCAGTGCACTGGATATCTGGAAATGCAAGCTGGCTGTGAAATTAAAAGTATGCTCTCTGATCCAAGAATACATTGCATTATTGTGGAAAAGGTCATATGGGCGCACACAGGACTGTCAAACTGTTTTCCCTCAGCTGCAGGCACGATTTCTTTTTATTTTGTGCCTGAAAGCCACATTATCAAAGCCTTGCCAATATGATAAACAGTTATGGGTTTGAACACTCTTTATCTGAAACTGTTACATTAATGAAGGTAGTTGCCTGAGTGATTATACCTTATAGTCACCTAGCAAAACTCTGGTACTCAAACATTCTGACATTTCTATTTATGCCTCTTATAGGGCTGGCTAAAAAGAAATAGTGATTCATAGTAGAGTTTAAGATTTTTTACTACAAATTCACTCTATAAATAATTACTTTCATACCCATAAATATAATACAGTACAGTCCATGGTGTGTGATTTACTTTCAGTGTAAATACAGCTGCTCTGTGAAGGCCTCCAAGGTTTATTTAGGGTGTGTTCACACCCAACACATTTGGTCCGCTTTAAAGGCAGCAGAGTTTGTTTCCCTCGTTGGTCTGGACCTTTTTTGCAGGTGTGAATAGACTCAAGCGAACCTTGGTGCGGACCACACAACCGAACCATAACCCACTCTTTGAGGGGTCATGATTACAAATAAACTCTGGTGCAGTTTGTTTCTGGGGTGAATACAGACTGGCCTTGATCCAAATCAACTAAAGACATTTTTTTTGGACTTCATGAGTCACTGTCGCTTACCTTTAAGTTAAAAATTTGCCCTTCAGTGTCGCTAACGCTACTGCTCCGTGTTGTAATTGTACTGAAATCGTATGATCCAATATGTCTTGCTTAGCGATGCTGTTGCCAGCCTGTTGTGGGTCAGAACACGAAAACCAACTCCTCTCATTCAACTGTGTTTTTTCTGAAGTTGATCCAAAATTAGAAATATCTAGTCTTGAATAAGCTGCTATTTCTGCAGCTGTAATAACTATAATACCAAATATATATTACAAAAAGTTTGATTTTCCGAATCAGAGTTCTGTCTCCCCCCAACCCCCCGTTATTTCTGTTGAATTGCACCAATGATCATCAACCATGTTTGTTTTCAAATTATATTGTGCTTGCAAGAAAAGGACAATAAGAAAGCAAACTACACAAAGCGAAAAATAAATTCTGCTTTCGGTCCAGACCAAACAAATAGAGCAATGGTGTAAATACACCCTAAAGACATAAGTGAACAAGGCACCAGCATATAAGTCAGTGAAGTTATGAAAAGAGTAAAAGTGGGAGATTCTGAAACAACATCTCAAGCTCTGAACATGTCCAGCTAACACTGCTCACCCTGAACACATCAACGCTGCTGAGATGTGTTGGTGCTGTGGGGAATCCTTTTCTTAGCAAAAACAAAGAAGCTGATCACAGCTAATGGGAAGATTGGTAGAGGTCAATAAAATGCACTCATGGAAGAAAAACTGATGGACACCGCAAAAGACTTGAGCCTTGGGTAGTGTGTCACAGTCCAGAAGAAAAATGACACTAAATATACAGCCAGAGCTACAAAGCAAATTTGTGTAGCAGTCCAAATCCTGGCCTCAATCAAATTAGGAATCTATAAGCAAAAAATTGCTGTTCACAGACACTCTCAATTCAATCTGCGTGAGACTGAAGAATCGGCAGAAACATTTAGTCTCTTGCTGTGCAGCTAGAAGAAATATATCCCACAAGACTTGCAGCTGTAATTGTAGTAAAACTGTGTTCTAAAACATAATGTTCCAATTTCTACTAAGAAAGACGTCACTCTGCTTCATGAAGGTTTATCCCATACAATCCCAGTAAAAAAACATTGAAGATTGTGATTGTAACGTAAAAAAAAAAAGTGTGGGGGCGGGGGGAGAGTATAGAAAATGAATTTGCACAGATATGTTTAAGGATTTATAAGTTGTTGTTTCTTTTTTGTTTTTTTTTCCTCAGAATATTGCATGAATCCTCAACGGTTTCCCACTTGTTAAAAAAATGATAACCTTCTCTGCGCTCCTCTTTGCAGCTTCATACTCACAATATCAACAAGAGTGGAAGGCATTGTGCGAGAAGGCATAAGTGCACAGTATAGACGCTAACAAAAGCACACCAGCATGCCAACGGTCCAGACTGTCTGCTGAGGTGTTCCTGCATGCAGCCCTCCTCTGGAAAACGTCTAAAAAACCGAAGGCGCTGGAGAACATGTGTGAAAACATCTTAAATTACACTGCTGAAAAGCTTTGTTGACACAGGACATCAACCACCTACAACTGCTGTTATTCATGAAGTCTTAACCTGTGAAATGTCACACCTCTTTAAGAAGAAGAAGAAAAAAATCAAAAGGAGAAGAGTTCAGGGTTATCCAACACTGATGTAGAATTTATAGAAATGTGTTCAGCAGTAAAGCTTTTGACGCATACAGCCTTTTAAGTGCATCTGAATGTCTCTGGGGGGGGAAAACTGTCATGTAAGCAAGAAATATAACAGTCTAAGACTTGCATATTTTTTTAAAGTATGCTATATTTTATACATACTCAGAAAAACAAATGTTGGTATTCTTACAGATCAATGAAACAATACTTAGTTTTCCCTGAAAAGTAGTTCAGTTAAAAGCAACTACATTTAATATTATAACACTTAACCAGCATGGAGAGACTGTTAATCAATTAGTATGATGTGCGTTCAAACATTTTGGTGCAGTTTGGTGTCATGGCTTTCAAGTGCTTTAACGTTTCATCTAAGCTATGGATAATACCATGTTTTCTGTTTTTCAATAACACACGTAAATGTGGATTTTGCAGCACTGATCGGAGGGAGGGAAAACTGGCTGGCCTTTATAAAATAGGTGGATTTTTGAATAAACACAGAGTCGGTGTTCTTGGCTATTACAGAGTTTGCAATTTCCATAAATTCTAGAGGAAAACAACAGATTCGCCCAAACACAGATTTAAAAATGAAGCAGTTTAAATAAAAACACTGAGGTCTTCTTAAATTGGCTCCCCCACGAGCTCTCTGTCATGTCCAACTCAAACCGGTAAGGTGAAAATTAGTGGAAGCTTAGAAGCTGCCCTTTCTCTGTTTCCTTCATCGCTTATTTTAACTTTATTCCACAAATACACATCCCTTCAAAACACACAAACAAAAGCAGAGATGTGCAATCAGTGCTCTTAAGTGGACAGATGGTTGTTTCTCTAAATAGTAAACTTCAAACAAGAACTTACCATTTCTCTTTTAGAAACAATGAAACTGATAATGATGCAAAATTCAGAAACTCGATGCAGTTGGTTTGAACCATTAGGGGTTAACATACCCAGAATAAATTACACAGAATTCCTAAGATCAGAGCTTTGCAAAACAAGAAATACAACTGAACTACTTTCAAGTTAAATTGCAGCATGACATGAGCGAGTTCCTGGTATTTTTCCATCATACCAACCTTACAGTTTAAACTCTTTTATCGAGGTGCCTGAGAAAGTGCTAAAGTGACCAAAGTTTTTTCCTGCCATATAAAAGGATGGAGCAATGCAGCATGGCCCCTTCCCCCACATATTGCTGTGCACTACAGGTCAACTGCGTGATAGAAGCCTGATAGAAAGAGAGAAATTTTGCCATTTAGAAAAATATTTGAGGTCAGACAGTCATGGAGTAGAAACTAAAGGAGCATCCTTCATCATGATCATTTTTATTAAAGATGCACTGTTTATAAGGGCAGTTTCCAAAGTACGAGCAATTAGATCATGTTGTATCATTTATTTTGCTACCATTCAATGTATTCGCTGTCACAGCAGTGACCTCTGCATACTTTTATTAAAATGCTAAAAGTGGAGCTATCATGGTTTAGCTAACTTTTAAACCTATTAGCATACTAAGCTTAAACTAGGTTAATTTTACCAATAAATCCTAAAGTGCTAATTTATATGGCTCATTTGTAAACAAGAAAGTGAGACATTTATATTCATGCTCTTTCTTTGAAGCAGGTGAAATCTGTTTATGGATCAGCTGCATTTCCTTTCTTCATGTTCTCATGCTCTCTCTCTTTTTTTTGGCAAAGAACGTAATTACAAACCAGCAAAACACAGGAACAAAATAAAACATGGACATCAGAGAACAATGTATGACCAGATAGAACATATAAATTATAATGTCACAACTGAATTTGTGATTAAGGATTGCAGTCTCTGAAATGTAAGTTTTCTACTAAGTATTGTGTTAGTGTAATTATTTAGCATTAGCACAATTACGGTTTCTAACTTTCTAGTTAAGGGTGTCCATCACTGTTACACAACATGAGAACTACATATCAGCTAATTTAAGTGGAATGATTTGTATGTTTTATGAAGCACCACTACAGACTTTCAGTATATTCCGTGTTACGGTCTGCATACATGTACAACCCTTTACAAAACATACTAGTTTGAAATCATAGCCGGTAGCATGTGGCTGTGGGTGTTTCTGTGCAGCACTAAAATGTACATTTTTATTAACTCCTGCTCAGTAAGAAACTACGACACACATGCCCATCAGAACAGTCCATGTTTGGGAAGGGAGCCAAGTCGAGATGAGCTACGTGTGCAGCATAATGTATTCACACATTTGATTTTAACAGAGAAGCACCGGCAGCCTTTTTTTTTTCTCCTAATCCTCCACACTTCACTCTTGAGCTGCCATAAAGCTTCAAAACAAAAGTCAATCCCAGAACCACCATAAAGAACAGAGATGTGGAGTTGAAACCTGATTTCCATGACATCACCAAGCAATCAGACTGACTGTCATGAGCCTATTTGTGAGGATAATAAAAAATCTGCACAGGCTTCAATTGGTCGCACTATATGGGACACAATTCAGCGGTTTGGCTTTATGAATATCTGCCAGTAAAAGATCCACGGGAACTTTCAGCTGAAGGAGAAGAAGCTGCTCTATAGCTTCATTTTTAATGAGACCACAGCTGTGCTCTCTTGCTGCATGTTTTTCGACCAGGGCATCAGGATTGCCAGTTTACTCCATGAAAACAAAACGGCTTTATCTCCATCCTGACACGCTAAAGGAGAGTACATGTGTGAAAATAAAACACGTTTCCAACCCGGACATTTGATCCTTTCTCTTCGCTCCGAATGGTATTGCTGGTGTACTTAAATGGAACATTAGGAGTAATGTATATATGCATTCCTGCAGCTGGAGCTGCTTGCCTAGACAACTTTTCAAGGTAAATATTCCCTGAGCTCTTAAATATCACAGCGCGACCTGATGTGTTTTTAGCTGTCAAGAGACTCCTTTTTGTAATCCACAAAGAGCTAAAAAAGCAAACTAGAACTGGTAGATTTCATTATTTAATTACCTTCGTCATTGCTTTGAATTCAATTTATGACAGATCTAAAGCCTTAACCTTAACTCCACATAGACTTCATGTGCAGCAGTCAAGTTTCAGACATGCATTTTCATTACATCAACAGCAACGTTTCTGATGTAAAATAAGGAAATCTAAAATGCTTTGTGAATAAAACATTATATAAGAAAAAACAGTGACACACTGCCTACATGTGCTTCACATTTTCCGTTTTATCTGTTTCCTTTGAACTTGAAATTGTAGCATCCTGATTCCAGGCTAAAAGGGAATGCGGCAAAAAATAAAATCTAAAAAAACATTTTTATTTTTGTTTGCTGTTAAACACATTCTCATCCTAATTCTTCAAATAAATTACTTAATATCAAAGAGTCGATCCGTTTAAAAACGACAGTAGTTGTCTTATTATTGGAAAGTTTAATAAAAAAATAAGTGGCACCATGAGTGCAAGAAGAATATAAAGGTGACTGTAGTGAAGTCATGTCCATAAAAATAAAACTTAATCCTCGGAAAAGGGCAAGCACATCATGTTCTTGTGAGAGCAAAGGTGTGGGAATGTAACCAGGTTGTTGCAGCTCATTAACAACCGTCACTGCATGACATGGAGACTGGAGCAAACTGAACAGAAGATCCCAGAACTCCGATCGCTGGGATCCTTCTCAAGCAAGGAGAAATGCAAAGGTTTACTGTAAATGTTTGGCAGATGGACAAACAGGTGTGTGACTTTTGCACTGCGTCACAGACAGTACAGTATAGAAATACAAATATTTTACAAAATACCTATTTAAATGTTAATCTTTATTGTTTGTTTTGTAATTGGTTACTGTGTTGTTTTTATGGAATGAAGCTCTTTGAACTGAATTGTTCCTGAAATCTGCCTTACAAATAACCTTAACTTGCAGCTTCCTGCTGTGCAAGGTTAAAATGGACCAAATTAAATGCACACATGCATAATAAATCATTAATGAAATGCACCATGAAATAAATAGATGCTTAATAATTTTTTTTAATTATAATTTATTAAATGAAAATAATTGTTTCACAGTTTCTGTTCCTGTCGCTTCACCATAAAATAAGATTTTCTGTCAAAATCTCCCATCAAAGTGTCGAGGCAGGGCTAACACTGATTTGCTGAACGCCAGTAGTTTCTCCTAAATCAGTGAAAATTATAATGGAGGATTTTCACAAGCTTCCCAGTGATGGCTAAAGGGCAAATTCACATAATGTTTTCACTAACCTGAGCATCTTTAATCTATTCCAGTTATATATATATATATATATATATATATATATATATATATATACAAAACTTAGACACTTCAAACTTGCACTAGATTATTCTAAAGTAAGTGCAGAATATTCAGAACATAATTTGTAAAACCTTCATTTGATTTGACACAGTTCAATAAAAGGTGATTTTAGTGTTTTTCATGCATCTGAGCCACACTAGAACTGCTCCGGTTCAGAAACAAAACAAAAAAATCAATGCACAGGGCTAAAAACAAATCCGCTTTTACCAAATTGAACCTGCAACTTATCAGTGGTCACTTAAGGTTGACTTGATACCAAAGATACAATTTTAAGCTCTGTAATATTAAGCATCACTGTGTCATTTTTCACATGTATTTCACAGATTTTTACCTCCTTATAAAGTTACTAATTATTTCTGAATCATGCTGTACTAATAGATTTGTGGCTAAACGTAATTTACACATAAAAAAAACCTCTAAAGCATGATGAAAAATTATTTTTTTGATTCCGATAGATTATAGCAAAAAATAATGGACTAATGACAAAACAAAATATGAAAACCTTCTTCAAAAACAAACCTCTGACTTTGACAAACTGATCTTAGAAAGTGCTAAATAAACAGTTACGAGTTACATTTAACACTGTGCTTGAGTTGAGTTTATTTGGTGCTTCTCAGAGTTGGTGTTAATTTAACTCTTTCTACTCAATTTGCGGTTGTAGTAAATCTGAAAGTGTCAATAAACTTTGACACTGAATGTTTCACCCTGCAAAATTGACTTTGTACTTTTGTACTTCAAAAAGAAGAAAAGGTAGTTAGTAATTATCTTCTCTGAATCTACTTTCATTCTTCCTGCATAATTTTATAAATGCTGAGCCCCTCATTTAGATCCATTACATGTAGCATCAACAAAAAAAAACTAACAGCAATGACAACTTGAGAGTTTGTGGTTAACCCAAAACACAGATCCTTTGACTTCAAACAAAAACCGGAGTCTTCAGGGGAAAAAAAGAAAAAAAAAAACCCACAAAAGCAAAAGGCGAACATCCAAACAATGGAGCCGCCCGTCACTCTCTGTTCCCCTGATGGACCTAAATTGGCTTCTCATTGATATTTGGAACATTTTTGGACTAAACCTGGCGAGCCGGGCTGCTGATGTGAAGACGTGATTCCTGTCCACAGCATAGAAAAATCAATTGCAACAACGATTCTCCAAAAATCAGCAAAGAACGTTGGCACACCATTTACCGAGATGCAGGACACAAAAGGATGGAACGGCGAGTCTGGTTTGGACATTCGGTTCACTGTGGGGTAGTGAAACCCCATCCTGCTTTCTCTCGCTCTCCTACCCTTCAATATCACCGTTCTGCTGAAGGTGGGACTGAAACCAAGCAGCGCAAAATACCATGCAACGCATTTCTTTGCATATTTGTAAAATTCATTGTTATGACAATAAAAATAGGTTTCATGGTGGCTCTAAATTAGCTGCTCTCAGTGCTCAAACAATATCTGTCTGTGCTATGTGTCTGCATGAAAGAAAGACAAACAAAGGAAAAGGCTCTGCATCTGTTAGCACGACAAAGCCCCGTGTTGCTGCCTCGTCTTTGTTGTGGGCGACAAGTGCGTCTTGGCAGAGCGATGTCACGAGCAGCCGCAGCCTTCTGTTCTCGTCAACCTTCTTTCTTCCATTAGTTTTCCAGTTAAGAGGAGCTAAACTAGACGACGGCGGCGAGACTGAAGCTCAAACCATCAGACACCTTTGCAAAAAAAAAAAAGGTGCTAAACCCTGTACTGGGAACAAGTCAGGTTCTTACAGTGTTTTGCAGAAGAATATTCACTGTTGGAACTTTTTTTTTTAAATCCATTTTGCTATTTTACAAAAACAAATACAATCCAAAGCGCCTGAGACAATGTGTTGTAGAATCCAGACTCACTGTAACACTATGTAAAATACTGTACTGGTTTTGTGCATCTAGAGTCTGAAACTTCTATGCAACTTCAGTGGGACAGGATGGAAAGCACCTGTGAACATACATTTTTCAGGCTTTGCATGGATTTTGTGTTGGGTTTTTAGCTGGGCGGTGTGACGGGAGGGAAAACAATAAACCAGAAAAAATAACTGAAGACATTTAGAAAACTCCACCAAGGCTGTTCAGGCTGTTCACCCTGTTCATTCATCCAGCCAATGGAGGCACAGTAATAAAACTACAAGCAGTACATTACTAGAGTGCAGCGGTCTGCCTTTTGTAACCAAACCTTGATGAAAACTTGGTTCAAGTTCAATTCAGTTTATCTGTACATTTTCAATTCACAACAAATATCATCTTGAGGTACAAAAAAATAAATAAATATTTCATTTCAATAACACATGCATTCCAATGGGTCCTAGATAACAAACAGTACAATACGCTCGGTTAATAATTTAGTTTAATCATTAATTTAGTGATATGGAGGTCAGTCTGATTTGGTGTTTCCAAATCCAGTGTTGAGTGAATCCTTTCATCAAGAGTTGTTAATTTGACTTTTTTTAATTTAAAAACTGTTGTTTTCTAAGAAAGTGTGAAATGGCTCCAAGTGGTACGTATATGTTTGAAAGGAACTGTATAGCTAAGCCTGTTGCAATAAGTAATGAATCCCATGAAAAATTTAAATGAGCTTGATAATTTCCAAAATTGCCCCACGTATTGAAGGGCAATTTTGTTTACAAAGACGTCATAATCCATATTAGTTATGGCTTTGGTTGTGTGTGTGTTTTTTAGTTCCACTTTTGTTATTGTTTTTGATTGTGGTCTTTTATTTTGGGTAATTCAAATATCTTCCAGTTCCATTGTGAAATGTTCTTTACAAATTTAAGGTTTACTGGCCTTTGAGAGGACAAACTTAGAAGTATTATACCATTATCAAGATATTACTTGAAAATAATCTCAAAATAATATGATCATTTATTGCAATAATTACTGGGACATTGTAGTTAGTAATAATACTGCAAATGTATTGTTACTAAAAAATATGTAAAACACATGACAGACTGCATGTATTGTTTGCCAAGTCAGTTTTGTAAAAGGAAAGTTCAGCAGGTCAAGCTTCTGTTTCCAGTGATGGCATTTCATTTTTGAAAAATGAGCACCGTCACCAAATGTCATCTCCCCACTTCTATGTTATCTCATCACTTTTTTCCCCAGCAACTTGTCACACTGAAACCATGTCTCTGACATGAGCAAACAGTTTGCTTCCTTCCAGGCAGACCAGTGGGCTTTATTAATATTTATAGAATAACAGCTTAAGGCCATTTCCCCTGAGAGCTATCACTCCACTTCGCTGCCTAACACGTACAAAATATATTGACAACTCTCTTGCACATCTAGTCGCTCTCTCAGAAACCTCTGTGACCAGGTGGCCAGAAGGTTTCAAAAATGTGCAAACTTTCGAAATGCAGAAAAGGCCTACAACTCCATTTAATTTAATAACGTGCACAAAAGGGAGGCAAATATGTGAAAGGCTGGGACTGAAAATATTTGTTATTGAATTTATAAAAAAAAAAAAGAAAAAAGGAAAAAAGAGAGAGGCACAGTCGTAATGTCATTTCATGGATGTCATCTTCATTTCTGGCTGGATGTACAAACAGGCTCTGCTGACAGCTCTCTGATGACTCAGAGTAATGCCAGCCAGTTTCAACCAGCTTTCAGTCAAGTTTGGCCTGGGACCATCTCCCGAACAAGAAGAATCTTTTTCATGTAGCTGATCCGCCACGAACCTTAGCGGTCGTAAAGCTGAGTCCTGACTCGAAGTGATGCACATATGGACGTGATCAGAAAGTAAAAGTTTCCTTTCTGAAACCATATCTGATGGGATTGATATGAAAAGTTCACATAAAAGACCAAACCAAATCTTCCTGCTTTGTGCCAAAGCACACATTTCCAGAGCCGCAATACTGGTTGGAGGCTCACAATATGTCAGTGATGATATTCTGCAGGAACTTTCACAAGGATTCTTGGACTTTTCACATTTTGGAAGGTTATGATCACAAAGCCACTTTTTGTTGGGATTTTATGCAACAGATCAACATAAAGTAGCACATAATGAAGTGGTTAGAAAAGAAAAAAATGCTTTTAAAATATTGCACAAAATTACTTTGTATTCAGCCCTCCTGAGTAATTATTTTGAAGAATAGCAATTCACTGCTGTTAGAAATGCAAGTTTTTTTGAAACATCACAAAAAGTGGTAGTGAAACTATGCAGTAGGGATGAATATTAATGTAGGTGGTTTTTAAAGTTCCATGGCTTTGTATTCAGTCACATAACTTGTACCTTGTTGTGCAAGTTATTAAATTGTAATGGGCTAATATTCATTTCTGTCTTTCTTTATAAAAACTGTTTAGAATCCTAAACATAAAGCATGGAAATGGCAGAATCATGCTATGGGGATGAAAACAAATGCAAACCAGTTGTATTGTATTCAGCCCCACTGCCTTATAATGCAGTGGAAAGGAAATAAAGCACAAATTTCTTTTTTTTTTTCCAGTAAAAATCTAAAAAGTATGGCATACATTTGTATTGCTTTGACAGGTTATTCAGAAAGTTATTGACTTGAGGAGAGGCTGAATACAAATGTACGCCTTGCCTCCACTTCACATGGTGTGTGAAATGGAAGTGCGCTTGTAAAAATCATTAGTTTAGTAGTAGTAATGTAGCAAAATGTGAAAAAAATTCAAGGGGTATAAATTTTGACCTTTTTTTAGAGAACTAAGTCCTTAATTTGTGTCGTTTGAGTTTATTTTAACAGTTCTGATTTATGGCAAAAGGCTAAAAAAATACTTAAAAAAAAGAAACTTGACAATTTTGATGATTTTTTTTAAAATCCCTTATATAGCTGCTTGCTTATTTAGCATTCATTTAAAATTGACAGTTAAAATATTATTTAATTTGTATCTAAAGATAGAAAATATATATTAGAAATTACCATCACATTCCTAAAATATCTCTTAATCATTATAAAAATATTTTTAAGACTTCAGTTTTATTGCTCCTTTTCGCTGAAGCGCATCAAATTACTTCCAAGTAATTTGCAAGACAACTTATTAAGAGTTACTGACAGAAAGCTGGGGTCAACATTAGAAAAAAAAGCTCAGATGTGAAAACCTTTTAATTACTTAAAAGGGAGCTTAATAAGTGCAGAGTTTGATAAGCTTCCTGTCCTGTGCCTCTGCTTTCATCTAGTCTTAATTCGCAGCCTCTAAAAAAGCCTCTGTCATAGCAATCAGAGCTTTAACTCAAAGCTACAAATTAGCTTGAGATCGGAGGAGAATTCGGCTCTGGAGTCAGGGACTGTGAAGTTAAATTTCACAAATCGTCTCAGAGAGTGCAGAGGGAGATTTTTGTAAGTATTCACTCTGCTAAAGCTGAAATAATCAGTTTGGGACCCACTTTCAATATGCTTGCTTTGACCTTTACAAGTGTCTTTCTCAAGGGCAATCTAATAAACAGAGACTTACTCAGTATTCCCAAATAAGAGTTAAAAGATTGTGTTTAGTTTATTCTGCCCTAAATCAAACAACCTCATCTCTTTTTTTCTTTTCTTTTTTGATGAGTACTAAATTAGAGAGAATGCGGTTGATTCACACACAGTGACTGGGAGCAGCATTTTAATGTCTGAGCTTTTGAATGCAGTAACATGGGGTGCAGTAAATGATTTTTATAGTCACTTTTCTCATTATTGTAATAAATGCCACAAAATATTGTAATAAAATCTTTAGCCTATATAATCCATCACTAAACTGAAGCACATTTTAAATACACATACTTTTTAAAGTTGATGATTAAGAACTTCTAATTAGTATTGCATGACATTTTGCTGTTCCTGGGGTATAAATACAATATGACACAAAGGCAGATTTTTCATAGCCAATGGTCAACTAATGTCTGTATTGCCAACCCTTAAGGAGCTTGCAGGAGACAGCTCAGTGTTAGATAACTGGAGAGAAGAGTGGCATATTAAGGCAACCAAGTCTCCATAACAACCATAAAAAATTTAAATACCATCTTGTTGTTTGAGTTACGCCACATAAAAAGTATTTTCTGTTCCACCACACAAATGCAAACATGTGAGACATGCAGGGACTTTAATTGGAACTGTGTTCTTTTGTCAGATGAAACTAAGTTTGAGTTTTTCAGCCGCAAACAATCCAGGTTGGTTGACCAACAACGAACATGTGTAAAAGCTTCCTGGGCAGAACTTTGCATCATCAGGAGCTGAATTTGAATCAGTTATATCTGAAGTTGCATTGCTCCAATGGAATCTGAATTCCTCAACGTGAATAAATGCTTTTAAAATGTAAATTTGAATTAGCGCAAGTTGAAATTCAATGTTTGAAAATTATTTTCACTAAATTGAAACTCAGTTACTTCCTATTGAAAATTGAACTCTTGTATGCTTTGGTTCAGTTGTCACCATTCAATTTCAGATGTACAATTCAGTTTTTGTGGGTCCTTGAGAAAGCCACAAAGTAATCAAGCACAGATTGACAACAAATCCTTCAATGACTATCAAAGTCAACATACTTGAACTCTTAGATATTCTTCAAAAATATATAATACATACTAATAAAAAGTCTAAATGCAAATACAAACAGCTATGGATTAGGACCACTGACTTTAATCTCAGAATTCTGACTTCTGAGAAAAAAGAATTCTGAGATTAAAGTCAGAATTTTTATTTTTTTAATCCTCTTCCGTATAAGTACAGCTAGCAGTAGGAAAACTTAAAAATATTATTTAACATAGAACTTTATTTTCCCGAAAGCCAAATATTGTCAACTTATTAGTAGAAATCTTCAGTGTGAGAATAAAAGACGAGAATATTTTAAGACTTGAGGCATTTTTTATCTGGAGTGCCAGTAAATGTGGCCCTGTATAAAGGCATGCAAACTCCTGCTAAAAAAACAAGTATGAAGTACAGTAGGCTTCCCATGCTGTGCATCTAAGCACAGGTTTTTGATCCCCAAACAAGGCTACAGCTGTGGTGGTCTATTATAATTCCAAACATTATGCTGCCATATTGGCTGCTAACTGTATATGCTGCTTTTTCAACTGTAAATCACTAGGGTTTAATTACCTGCAAATTGACTGCTGTTTCACCGTCTTGCATAAGATTGTCATGGTCATGATGAAATGCCACTTGGGAGTCTGTTCTGATGGGAGGATTCCAAGATGCAGATAATAAAAGATGCCACTTTGTTAGTCTGATAGCTGTAAAGAACGTGATGGCTGTCAACCAAATCGTCCTGCTAATGTTTCTCACAAAGGCTGCAAGGACATCTTATCATTCCCGTCACTATTTTCGAAACCAGCGTGAGTCGAGGACCTATACTGAGATTGCTTGGGTTTCCTGCCCACTGTGTATGGCTGCAGCAGGCCACAGTATATAGCCACAACATTATGAGTGGGGCAATTTGCTGCAGTGCATTTAACTCAAGTGGTGTAAAACACATTGACCCGACAGCTGGGCTTAGTCAGTCTGCAAGCTGTATTTGGAAGCAGTTTGAAATGGTCAGCCTCAATTTCTCTCCATCAGTGTTGAGTTCTTTAGTGCATGATGGCCAATCGAACACAGAGGTTTGCAAGTTCAATTGTGCCAAACCTGCTCTGTTAGGGTAAATCATTTCAGAAAGCTTAGTTTGACATTTTATTCTTGAACCATTTAAATGTTGCCATCTCTCTCCGTTACTTTCATTTCCATTGAATTTAAACATTTTCTAAACGCTTCATCTGACACTTTTGGAAGGTTGGAGGCATAGCACAAAACTGTGCTGCATCAAAATGCCAACATCTTCTAACCAAAGTGAAATCTGTGTCATTAACTGTCTCAAAAGTCAGCTTTTATCATGGCTGCAGATTTAAAGATGAGTGATTTAAGCTTGGTACCCAAAGGATCCAAGACTCACTTTTGGTGTCAGAACTTAAAAAAAATTTGACCTAAGTTTTATATCCCCATGAACGTCCATGGTTTCTGTAAAGGCACAAAGTACCTTTACAGTATGTGATGTACATGCTGGGAAAGTATCTGTTTAAATAAATTCTAAAGCACAAATTCACTTGGTTGTGATTTTCAGGTGAACAAAGTTTGGCATTTATGTTACATTTTTGGTTAATATTTGGTTGCTAAGAATTATTCAAATGCTCTTATTTTGAAGTGGATGAAGACAGTTTACTCATAAGTTGTATCGACTCTCATGTTCTCCATGTGTGATAAGGTGCAGCAAATATTGTTTTTTCCTTACCCACAACGCATCACTGTTCTATAGTAAACAGCGTAAAATCTA
This sequence comes from Micropoecilia bifurca, assembly GCA_903067075.1. Taxonomy (NCBI): domain Eukaryota; kingdom Metazoa; phylum Chordata; class Actinopteri; order Cyprinodontiformes; family Poeciliidae; genus Micropoecilia; species Micropoecilia bifurca. Next base: position 21,766 of record CAEGAF010142233.1, on the reverse strand, counting down.
GTGCTATTCTAACGAAAGGCCTATTGTAGTCATTTAGGCAAACTTTTAAATAGTCATTCATTAATCTTGACAAAGATTTAGATTGCAAACTTGTAAGAAAAAAAATAGTTACATTCAAAAAAGCAGCTCTTTAAAATAATTTTTTTTTAAATGCATAAAAACATCTCGCCTAATAGCACCTGCCTTCCTGCGAATTTGCATAAGATATATTTGACGGCTGAACAGTAAAGTAGCACTCTACGTGGCATTTACTCCTTGTATTGTGCAGCAGCAAGTAAGTGACATACAGTCCTGCCAGCCTTTCTCCTGCAGTAAAGTCTGACAACCTTAAATAAGGACATCCAAGGCCTTGATCATGAAAATGACACATCCTTGTGTTCAGGAAACACTCCTTACTATGCAGGCGCATCATCATCTAAGAATATGGGGATAAGCTTTTCAGAAGCAGATTTTTTGCACTTAGTGCTCCTCTAAAATGGTTTCATATTATTTGGCTGTGAACAACCGAGCAAGGCAACCATCACATCTAATGACTGCGCTGAAATGGCTGTTCTTCCCATTACCTTTGCTGAGGCATGTTTAAAAAAAAAAGGAAATGAGAATTTTAAATGAAATAGAGCTCATGTTTGATATGCATGCACACAAAAAAAACTGAACATAAACAGCACAAAACCTTTCAAAGTATATGCGGAGCACTGGCAATGTTCTAATGGTGTATACATTTGTGTTGAAAAATACTCAAATTGTCCATGAGGCAACTAATTTAAATTTTTTGGACAGTTGTCTTTTCTTCCAGAGAAATCTTTAAAACCTTTTAGGAAACTAATCCAAAAAGATGAAAAATGCTGTCGTAAATATTTTTTAAAATTTTTTTTCTTTCAGTCAAATCTAAACATGACAAATCAGATATTATCAATAAAAGAGAGAATTTAAAATAAGTCTAAGGAAACACAGATGTAAACAGTTTTTAACAGGAAATTTACATGTTCAAATATGTCTGCAATTCACTTGAGAATGAGAGAGCAAGACTTTCTGCAAACAGGAAGGCATATCACAGCAAAAATTGCTTTCAAAAATTGATTTCATTTTTTGGAGCATTCAACCTTTGTGATGGAACATGCTGGATCTGAAAATGTTGGCAGCTCTTTGGAAAAAAAACAAAGACATTCTTTCACATTGTATTTGATAATAATGGAAACTAAACGTGAGATCCACAAAATATCAGAACTAATATCTGTTAATGTGGCTCAATGAGCCAACTATACATCTAGCTTAATGTGTTATTACTCTAAGTAGTGTATAAAACACCCTATGTGAAATGAACAAAACACAGACTGGGGGGTGGCAAGTAAAGCTTGGTGGCCCACCAGGTTTATACTATACACTGAGGGAAACCTTATTTAATATCTGTAAATATTAGATATCGACCAAAACAACAATAGTAAAATCAGATTTAGATATCTGCCCAAATTTTTATGTCAGTGCATCCCTACTAAAGATATCTTCTGCTGCAGACAGGCTGAGGACACTCTTGCAAATTAGATTTTTAATCTCAATGAGTTTTTAACCTGATTAAACATTGGTTAAGTGAACTGAAACACACAAAAGCCTGTTTGCATCTCTGGTCTGTGATTATGTTGTTCTTATTTAAAAAAAAATAGGGGCTACACAGGAGCACAGTTGTTAGCACTATTCCCTGGCAGCACAAACATTCCAGGTCCTTCTGTATGGAGTTCTGTATTTGGAGTCTGCTTCTTTACACACTTCAAAAAACATGGCAGTTCGGTTATTAAGTCTCTCTAACTGCTCTTAGGAGTGTGTGTGTGTGTGTGAGTGTGTGTGTGTCCATGGTTGGCTGTTGTGTGTCTCTTATGGACTGGTGAACTGTCAGAAGTGCAACATGCCTCTCACCCAATGACTGCTGGATATCACTACAAGGATAGGCGGCAATATGCATAGGATGATTTGATGTTTTAAATCAGTTTAAAACTTTACAAAACCAGAAAATGTAAATTAATCTCAAAATTTTGATCAGCACATCTCTAGTTTTGACTCAGATTTAGTAAACCACCTGCACCAATTGCAGCCATTCTAGCAGAAAATCAACTTTTAATAAGCAATTTCTTGATCATAGAGAGAAAAATATTTCCATACATGTACAGTTCATAACTATTTGTGAGTATAATGCAACTTTTTGTTGCTTTGACACAGACTTAATACATTATAAGACGTGTTCTTACTCCAACTAACCACGCTCAGGTCAATGCTTCCACTTTGCTATCTAAACCGTGATCAGTTAGAGGGGAATAACGAGCAGGGTGGGCAGTATGAAAAGAAACCTGGACAGACTGATGCATTCTGGTTGCACTGAGCAGACGAGAATATATCAAAGCAAGGTATGTAGGGCAAAAGACTATGACACCTGTGAATTATCATTTTCTGCAGCGGCAGTAGGAGTGATCTTAAAAATTGCTGCATGAATACCGTGCAATGTTGAACACAAAGAGGAGTCTGTTGCTGCTTGCCCAGGAAGAGAAATCCAATCCTGTGTTTGGGAACTGAAGTACATAATTTCAACCTCAATCTCCCTGCTCAGATACTTTATGCGATTTCGACTTTTAGAACACCAAACAGGAATACGATTCTAGTTATTTGAGAAATGAAAGGTTAAACTGCAAAGTCCAGGAAAGACGTTGATCCTTCATGGAAATTATAGTGTTGGGTACAAGCACAAATATTGCAAGAATAAGTCCAGCTTTTCTGTTTTTTCTCTCCTACTTTCTTTGATAGGCTTTTTTTGTAAGCACAAATTACAAGAAGCACAAACTGAAGCTTTATTCTCACTTCAATTTTTGGCGTTAATTTCACACATTCTAATTTAGTTTGTACTGCAGTGTGTCATAGAGCAAAAATAGGCCTTCCCAAACTGATGTTGACTACTCTTTTTTCCTTGAGGTCTGACTGACCGTATATAAAGTTGGAAATGCAATGTTTAAGATATTTTATTGGGATGGTTGTTTACGATGCATGCAATTTTCGGTAAGCTTCATAGCTTAGATTCCTTCACAACTGAGCTGTCACAGCGCAATTGGCAAACATTAGCAATCGTTTAAAACTTAAACAGAGTTCAAGCAATCATTTCTTAATAGTCGAGGGTCCAGAACCTCTGTACCAAGCAATGTGTAGAACAAGGGACTGGACTTTACCAAGCTATGTCAGACAACAAAGAAAAAGCATGAATGTGTGCTTTCAAAGCATGAAAAATATTAGTTTTTAATATACTACAACAGACCTGTGAAGTTTTCTCTAAAGACAATGCAAAAAAAGCAGTTTCTCCACACGTTCTGTTGTCCTTATTCCTCAACAGCTGTTTCACATGGGTGGCATGTGAGAACGAACATGTTCACAGTATTTGCTCCAGATATCTTGTGAATGTTTTCCTCCTAGTCATTTAGTAAAAACCTCTAAAAAGATCAGTGGGTGGGACAACATGCAAACGTAGCTGCAAATCTTCTGCAGCCTGCTGCTTAGATTTGTAGCTTTACACTTTTGTCTGCTGACCTCCATGTTGCTTTTCACTCTGTTGTTATTTCTGACAAGATATGGTTTACTTTTTTTTAAAAACACGGTTTGATTAATGTCATGTAATAAGAGATATTTCCATACAAAAGCCAATCAGAGGAAATGTGAGTTTCTAAACAAAGAAAACCAGCAAATCTACAATCACTGTGTCCCTCTAACAGCACATGCTTTAGATTCCTGCGGTGTATTCGACTTGTGATAAGTGGGGTAGTTCTGTCAACGTTTAAAAAATGAGGTGTCTCTATGAATGTGCATGGGTCTAAGACATTAGAGTAAGGCTTCAGTATCCCATAAAGAGGTGTAACCGTGACAGTCACTTGTTATTTTTCACTTGATAAAACATAAGACGGCAGACTGTAAGTTTGACTAAAGATAATGCTTTCAAATGGAAAATTCACCTCTCCTCTTGTTGCAGTTGGAACATAAATATGTATATATATAAAAAAAGAAAAAGAGTAGATATTGGGTAAAACACAAATTTAATTAACTTAGAGATTTCAAATGAAGTAATTTTCACAAAACTAAGATTCATTCTAAGGTTATCTGTTCTGAAAGGCAAATGAAAGCCGTCTATGGTTCTTTTTCTCTTCCAACTAATCAGGAATAGCATTCTTTTCATCATCCACTGTATCCAGTCCCACCACACAGCCAGCGCCTCCCCAGATGACTGTACAGTTCTCATAACAATTATTACTTCAAATACACAGTATCCCACAAGAAACTCCAGGGAGAGAGAATCATTTCATTGTTTCTTCCCCGTCATCCGTCTGCCCTCGTGCAGCATTAGCTCAAACACAACAATCGTTTATGGAATATAACAAGGTCCATCTGCAGCTTGCGCGCCGCCGTACAATCCGCACCTCGTTTCGCAGGAGAGACGAGCAGCCGTGCGTTCGGCTCGCAGCGAGACAGCGGCTGAGGTGAAAAGACGAGCAACAGATTTTCCATTTGTGACTACAAAGGCTGGGCCATTCCCCCCACTTACCACGCAGGGAGAACTGGTGCTGAGGCGGCTTCTCTGAGCTCATCATCACGACAAAGACGAGAGGGAGAATGCAGCCTTGTTCTGCAAAGGTTAACCTCGAGGGGACCTAACAACTTCAGGCTTCTCATTTGATGCTTCCACCAAACACTCGCCACTGAGGATTGAGGGCCTCTGGATTCCCCTGGATTTAACCTCTAATATCTAAGGTCGTGCCCCCTAGACCTCCCCCAATATAGCCAGTGGTGGCACTTGTGAGTTCAAACACTCACCCGCTCCCCTTTTCTTTCTTTGGACAACTTACGTCTGGGTGTCTATGGCATGTCCTGGGAAAACTTATGTACCATGGCAAAAAACTGCTTTGTATATATTTTTTTAACTCTGATCATAAAACATGATAAATAAGAGATGCACCGATCAGGCTTTTCTCCGCCGATGCCAATTTCTATTTATCCTAGAGCTATAACACATGGGAGAAAAAATAATTGATTTGTTAGATTTTGGAACACTACCTCCGTAAAAGATTGTACGAAAGTTGGGACTTGTTATCAGACAAGAAAAGCATAATCAGTGCATCTCCAATAGGGAACCTATTTGTAAAATTAAAATAAATGGTGGGAAAGGTAGAGTAAATAAATACAAAAATCTCACTAGGTTTCAATGCAAACATTAAATAAAAATGAAGACACAGAGATACTTCTTTATGATTTTCATTGAGGTATAACCTGCCAATTATGATTTTTTTTTTTATTTTTGTTCAAATTATTATAAAGCATAAAACAGTAAAGAAAATGTGCTGCAGAGTCTTCTGTAAAGGTTGTAGTTTTGAATCTAATATAAAAATAAGTGGAATAGCAATATTATCTCCAGTATTTCATCATAGTATTTGCCCCTAACCTTTATATGAGTTTTAATTATTTAAAAAGAAAATGCATTGAACTACATACATTTACTGAAAATTGTATAAATTCTAAGATTCCACTGGCTAGCAAATAAAATCTTATTCTTCAGGTTTTTTTGCCAATTACATGAAAACTGTTTAAAAAACGTTTTTCAATAGAGGCTGCTTGATTTAAGAAACTAGTCTTCACTTCTTTCTTAATTAATTTAGCTAATAATAAAAAAACTCCATCCAAATATAATTTCATGTAGGATGAAGGCGCAATCTGTGATCAGCGCTCCTCCTACTACTACACCATGACTGAGAGGCGTGTGTGAGCTTATGTGCAAGTCTTACAACTTGCTAAATCTGAGTGCAACACTGATTTATGCTGTGTTGGGCCCCAAAAACGACTCCCAGGGGTCCTCCTCTTGCCTCTCACTCCCTCCGTCTCAAATATCTGTGTGAACTACATTATGCCTTTCACTTGTCTCAGTTTATTTCATTTAATTTGACTGGCTGGATTGTGACCCCCCTGTGATAATGCAGCTTTAAAGGTTGCTTCCCCAACCCCCCTTATGAATTAACAATAAAAAAGTCCATTCAAATTATAATAAATTCAACACTGAATTTCTTATGACTTTAATTATATAGGGGCTATGTGTGCAGTTTCTTCTGATTTATTGAAAACCACAGCGTTTCTTGTAGGCAGATCTGTTCATGAATTTTATTCATGTTATTATTATTATGCTGCTGCAGTGAAACTATAAGCTATGCGGTTTTCCCTATGGGCCTCCTTTCCAGAAGAAGCATACACAATCCAAAATGTGGTGCTGTTGTTACACTGAATGCAACAGAAAACTTGAATAGGAACAAGAAATGCACTAATAGAACACCCAGAAATTGGAATCAGCCAATTTTCCTTGACTGGATTTGATCAGCAATTAGCAGGTTAAATGCTGACAAATTTGCTTTTTTACCCCCCTGGTCATTAAAAGCATCAAACGTAAAACTCAAACAGTTTATAGTGAATAAATCTACCAACCAACAGCATGTGCTTTAATCTTGTAAGCATATATACATTTTGCAAATTTAAACTATTTCTATAAATAAAAACTTGAAGCTTTTTATTTTATTTTAGGTTAATTCATTGTCACTATTGCTGTAACTTTTTGATGATCACGCCAATGCCTTAAAGAAAACCAGTAATGGGCAAGAAAAGCTTTGATTGGAGCCTCTAATAGGAACCTACCAATAGAAATGAAAAAAATAAAACAAATAAATAAATAAATGGTGGCAAAACATTTCAGAAGATCTGGCCCAACGTAAAAACAGTAAATAGTTTTAGAATCAAACTCTAAATAGATGTGAAGAATACTGACATATATAAACCAATCAAGCTTTCCCAAACCCAACAGCCCTTTTTTTTTATTTGTAAATGTCAGATAAAAGTTAATCAACATATGGTAAGCCTAGAGGCTGAAGAAGTTCAGAGTTCCTAGGTTTGAGCATTTAAAAGAGTAAGAATTAATCAATTTATTTCATTACAGGACTTTACAATCATTTATGTGGAGCCAACAATGGAAAACTGGTTTGACTGTATCGATGGGTAGATGTTCAAAGAAATGTATATGGAACAGATATAAAATGTGTCATTTTGTGCAGAAAAAATTATCTTTGTCTTTCTAACTGTTTATTCACTGTCACATGCTGTTTTTATTTTAATTATGTAAAGCACTTTGAAATGCTTTGCTGCTGAAATGTGCTATACAAATAAAATTTGATTGATTTATTGATTGATTGACTGACTGATTACGCAAGTGAGTTTTACAGCTGATAACTTTTAATCTGTAATATGACCTCACAATTCTAATTTTGACTTTTTCCATTTTGTCCAAATACATTATGAGATAAATGGCATCAGATACCCCAGTCTGATTTTTATTGAACTCAAAAGAAGTGCGAAGTACATGCTGTTAGATATTGCTCTATAGCCCCAAAATCTAAATTTTGATGCATTCAACTAATTGAAAAAAACAATGGATTTATTGTTTTTGACCTGCGGATCAAAAAAATATCGGCAGATTCCGAGCTCTGGTCGATTGATTGGTGCATCTCTGGTGCTATAATGTCGCAGCCTGTTCAGAGAAGCTGACACAGAACACAAAATTGGTCAAACTGTGAAACATAATCTCTATAAACCCCTGAAACAGATCCTTACTCTCCATCCATCATCATTTATTCGCCTACTTGTTTCTCCATCATTTAGGACACGGTGCACCCACTCTTTCTCTTTGTACCAGGACTTTTTTCGCACCAGCCTCCAAATCCGCACTGAGCGATTTCGTCGAGACGGGTTGTGAACCCTTTTCTAAATCCGAGGCGCAGGTAACGCACCGCGCCCGCACGAAGCCCCGTTTCAAGGGGGGACAGATGCGAGCCAACCCCGCTGAGTGGGAGCCTCCACCGGCTGTGCTCCCAGTGAACACCGCGGCGCCCCGCATTACAGCACCTCTCCGTTCACGCTGCGTGCTACATACAACTGGCAGATATTACGCTGAAACGTAACCTTACCATTCTGAAGACATGTCCACGGCAGCAGGCCCGTCCCGTTAACAATTCACAAAACGAGTCTGTGAAGCCTTCTTCACTTTGTGTCCTTCTTCTTCTTCTTCGACTGGTTTTGATAGTAACCAGAGCAAAGCGAGCGTATTTCCACGATACGACGCGGCACGGCACGGCACGGCAGAGAGCAGCTGTCCTCCTTCCTCCTCCACCTCCTCCTTCCTCCCTCTGCGCTTCCAAGGTGCTGCTGCCTCTGCTGCTCCTGCTCCTGCTCACGGCGCACTCAGAGGGTCACACATGGACGAGGAGCGGCAGCCGTCCAAGACGCCCATTAACAAGCGCAGCCCTGACTGAACCGCCGTGAAAATCCTCCGGGAGAAATGCGTGAGATAGCCCCTCAAACGCGGCACAGGGAGATAAGGTGACACGCCAGCCGATATGCTGGGAAATGGTGAGCTGCGTGGTGTCCCACCATCCACCCCCCATCCTCCTCCTCACGATTTACAATTACGAGTTTGGAGAGGGGATGAGTGAACCACCGTACGTGGTCGCCCCCTTCGGTAAAAGCGTCCAAATATCCGCCCTTTCTTTTTTATTTTAGAGTATCTGTCATAATCCTATAGGGGGGATTTCAGAGTTCAGAGCGGTGACTTTGAGATATTAACCTTGAGCGCATTATTTTTAATACGATTTCCCCTCGCAAAAAGCAACGAAAGGGTTTTCTTCTTAAGAAAATAAGTTTAAAAAAAAAAGAAAAAGTTATTTACTGACAATTAAAGATATGAAAAATTAATTATGTAAATTGGAAAATGAAAATGATTTAACTAACACTAGACACCTCTACTTGGGGTTTAATGTAACCCTAAGAAAAAGATAAGATCAGAGCAAAAACTACCAGCTACCTTTTTAAATATTTTAAGGTAGAAAGAAGGCAGACATCAAAGTATACCAGGGTTTTCAAAAGTTAGGCTTTTAAAACTCTTAAATGTTTGTCATTTTCATGGTTTAAAGTTGTTTCATTGACTGTTAGATATGTCTTATGATAAGAATATTATTTATTGTTATCTCAATCAATTCTAATCATGTTGGGTTAGGGTTAATCAAACTGACAGTATTAGCAAAAATTAAATTTTTACTATTTTCTCCACTCTTTGTTTCATCAGAGCATAAATATACGAAATTTCAAAAATAAGACTAAGCCTTCGCAAAATGTTTTTGATATTCTGTTAATTTTGAAAAAGCCATTTTGAAATTGTTTTGTTTCAATGAAATAAATTAAATTGAAATCACACATGACAGAGCTTGTTCATGCATTAAACTGTTAAAAATTATGGCAGTGATGGAATAAAGCATATGAGATATATTCACAGGTCAACCACAGCTCCAGCACTGTGGTTTTCAGTAGAGGAGATGTTAGAGTGTCATCAGGATTTGGTGCAACAAGCAGCTACGTACTTTTGCAGCATTTTGGGGAAATTGTAGTCAGTGATTTTACAGAAGAGCATAGGATACAACATTTTGAAATGACAAAGTTGAGTTTGTCATTTTGAAATGACAAACTCAACTTTTGATGAGCTGTGCGTCAATGTGAGACCTTGTGGAACCAGCTGTGCATTAACCAAGGGAGCCAGTAACTATAGATAAGTGCTTTATACATTGACTGAACTCAGTAGCTGCCTGTCTGACATTAAAATTTGGCTGAATGACAACTACCTGCAGTTAAATGCAGGCAAGACTGAGACGCCTATCATAGCTCCTGATGATAAAATCACAGAAATCAGGAAGCATCTTGGATTTTTAAACCCTTTGAATAAAAATAGCCTCAGAAATTTGGATGTCCTCTTCGACAGTTCTCTGTCAAAGAAACGATCGTTGCAATTTGTTAGTTCACAACTGTTTTAACCATTTAAGGAATATTTTGAAGCTGCAAGTTTTTTTTATCACAGAAGGAATTAGAAGTGATTGTCCATGCTTTTATTTCTTCTTGTTTAGACTATTTTAACAGCTTTTTAGTGGGGATAAGTAAATTCTCCATGGCTTCCCTTCAGTCTGTGCAAAACGCTGCAGCCAGGCTTTAACTAGAACCCACAGAACAGATCACATAACTGCTGTTCTGGCTTCTTTGCACAAGCTCCCGGTGTATTTTAAGACTCATTTTAAAATTTTGGTTTTAACTTTTAAAGCACTTCATGGTGAGGCTTTCAAATATATATTGGGCCTTTTGAAGCCTCTCTGTCCGTCTAGGACTCTGAGGTCTTCTAATCAGATGCTGCTGTCGGTTCCCAGAACTCATTTTAAAACTCGTGGTGATGGAGCATTTCAGATAATGCTTCATAGTTAGCCCAGCTAACGTTTTAGTTAGCCATTTCCACCACTGTCCTGCCAACATTAAACATGTCCTGACATATTGCAGGAAAATGTAAGGGCACTTGGGCGCCTCCTGGTGGCCAGTGGTCCTAAACAGAGGCTTAATTTGCCTTAGCTAGTTTAAGATTAACTAATTTCATCTTGGAGATGACCAAAAAGTGTTCTTTTTGGAAATTGGTTCTATTGAGTCCGTTTTAAAAGACAAGGTTCAAGCTTTCGACAAATAAGCTGTAAGATAAATTTCACATTCTTTCGTGTAAATGTTGCTACTGAGAATGCAAGTGGTATGATTTCAGCACAGTTCCACCTAATTTAGAAATATATTGTTAAAAATGGCTTTCTCCTCTTTACTAAGGTTTGATAATTACCTCTGTAAAATTAAAAAGTTAACAACGAAAGGATTCCACGATTATTTTCAAATGAATTATCTAATGAGTAAAGCATAGATAAATAAGTAAAGAGTGCATTCAGGTGCATTATGTTTGAGTCTTAAACTACAAGACCTCTGTAAAGATCTTTAAACAGTTTTTTCCTCCGAACTATGATTGCCACCCATTAGGTTAACGAGAACACCATCTGTCCTCTAATTGTCAGGTCAACCTCTTAAACCTAAATCCTCTGCTATATACTCATCTCCAAATTCTAGTTTCTTCTTCTTGGTTAAAAAGACTGGTCAAGGGTTCCTGGCCCTGGAAGTGTGGTTGGTCACCCAGAGAATAAGAGAGAGGCCATGTGTGGCCTCCAATTCACCACATTGTGTGCCAAAAAGCTAATCTTGGCCAGGCTCAGAGTCTCACTGCTCATGAGGCTGCGAGTGAATGAGTGAAAAGTTTAAATACGCTTTCAGATGTAAAACCAAAGACCGACCTGGCATTGTGGGTTGGGTCGTTGTGGGAATGTGAGATTTGCCGTTGACCCAGGCAACAAGAGAAAAGGGGCCCATTTTGGTTGGAAAAGCTGCTGCATTCAGGCTCATGTTTGCAGGTGGTGGGGCTGTAATTCAATGGCTACACACCAATTTTCCTGCCAGCCAATGTTTGAGAAATAAATTGATGGCTCACAGTAGTAGTCTGTCCCCAGCCATCAATCAGAATTTATGGCATACAGAACATTATATATCAAGTCAATATATGTAAAAGCCCTGTAATGTGACCTTCAAGATAAAGAAATTTCCATTCAAGCAGCAGGAAACCTCAATTTTAGTTCACCGTCTTATGGAAAACAAAAAAAAAGCTTGCCTGACTTTCAGAACCTCTGCAGGGTCTGAAGTCTTTTTAAAAGCATCACTAAGGTCATTATTATTACTTTGGCAATCTTTAAGGACTTTGCAGCAAAGCAACAAACCAACTGGCGAGCAGAAAGAGAACCAGCACACATAGAGGAGCGCTAAGTAGATAAAGAGGTAGCCATTTCCCTCAGGAGTCGGTTAAGACCAAAGACTGAACTAAAAAGAAAGCAAACACCAGACTAGCGTGTGCCAGGCTGCCTTAAGGCAAAACTTCAAATAAATGTTGATTTTGTTCTGTGAATGCTGGGCGTGTAAATAACAACTGCATGCTAATATGCTTGATGTTGATGTGAAATGTGACATGTCAGAAGGATTACTCATTCTCTATGCCTCTAAAATACGCCTTTTATCCACAAAAGCTGTACTAAATATTAAAATGCATTATTAATGCTTGAACTTTTTTTTTTTCCAAAGCTGCAGCAAAGAATAGATTCACTACATTGCAAAAGTATTCAACCATATTAAACCGTTTTGTCATACGTCAACTATAAACTTCAATATATTTTATTTGGATTTGATGTGAGATGTGAGCACCACAAATTAGTGTGAAGAGAACAATGAATAATACATGGCACTAATTGCAGTTTTCTGACCAATCACTGATGGTCACAGACTCAGACTTTGGCTGATACCACTTTTTTTGTTGTTGTTTAATCTAAAAGGTTATGAGATAAGATAAGATAAGATCAGTTTTATGCAAGTGTTGACCAATCACTGATCACTCAATATTAAGGAAACTGGAATCTCAATTATTGGTGCACCAATATACAAAATTGATGTTTTGTTTTCATACAGGGATTCAAGTTTAAGTCAATATTAACGTTTATGTCAAACATAAATCCCTTAAATCACCAAGACACACCAAACATCTGAAAGAAGGTGCTCTGGTCAGAAGAAACCAAGATGTATCTGTTTGGCCTTCAAGCAAAATTCTATGTGCTGCTCAAAAATCCCATTGCATGTCACCTCGTCTTTCATCACTGCTGTGAAACATGTTGGTGGTGGAATAATGATGTGAGGGCCAGAGAGACTCCAATGTGGTACCAGATTGTCTGTTTTAACAATCTTTGCTCTTTCCTTGTTTTAGAAATATCACTTTTGATATTCTAATGTAAGACTTTGATGCTTCGCTGAATGCTAATTTAATCTAGAGAAATGCAGAAAACTGTACCAACAGTTGTCCTCATCTAGCCACACAGCTTATTCTTAATCAGCCCTCCAGATGGAGATACAATTACCTGTTCACTGCATCAACAGTCATGTAATTTAACTGTCCATGGTTGTCTGCTCTCATAATCACCTTTGTCTTTTTTATTATTCAAACATACTGAACATATGGGAAGAGACTAAATGTGAGAAACCCATCTCTTAGTACATCTAAAAATAATGGATATTACTTAAAAGTGCAATATTTCTAATTAGTCATTTCAGAAAGTGAAACTCAAACATATTACAAGTTTTGTCTTCTGTAATTCTAGTGACTACAGCTTGCAGATAAACTCTGAAAATTCAGTGTCTAAGAAAATTAGAATATTGTGGAAAAGGTCATTAATGGGAACTCCTGGTGTCACACTCTAATTAGCTAATTAACTCAAAACCCCTGCAAAGGTTTCCTGCGCCTTTAAATGGTTTCTCACTCTGGGTAACAAGGACACACAAAAGGTCATCGCTGAAGAAGCTGGTTGTTCGCAGAGTTCTGCATCCAAGCATGGAAACAAAAAATTGAGTTGGAGGAAGAAGTGTGGTAGGAAAAGGTGCAACAGATTGTCATGTGAAGAACCAAAACTCAGACAAATACTAGACATGGCTACAGATGTGGCAATCTTCATGTCACATGTTCAAGTCACAGCTGAGACAGAGCCGTCTCTCCTGGGCTACGGAGAAAAAGAACCAGGCTGTTGTTCAATGGTCCAGAATTCTGTTTTTAGATTAAAGTGATGTCTGCATTTCACTTGGAAATCAAGGTTTCAGGGCCTGGAGGAAAAGTGGTGAGGCACAGAGTCCAAGTTGGTTGAAATCCAGTGGGAAGTTTTCACAGTCAGCGACGCTTTGGGGTCACTGCTGGTTGTGGTACAGTGTGTTTTTGAAAGTGACGGTCAACACAGCATCTACCAGAAAATTCTATCATGGTTCCTTCTTTTGATGAGCTTTACAGAGATCCTGATTTTCATTTTCCAGCAGGACTTGACACCTGCCCACACTGTCAAAGGTACCAAAAGCTGCTTCAATAACCATGGTGTTCCTGTTGTTGATTGACCACCAAACTCCCCTGACCTTTAACCAAAATCTCTGGGCTGAGGAAAATGAGAGACACCAGTCAGACCCAATGAAGGCAGATGACCTGAAGTCACATATCAAATAAATATGGGCTTCTATTAACCAGATCGCCTCTGTGCTGCAGTGCGTTGATACAATGAGGTATATATATGCATCTGTTATATATTATATATATATCTGTTATATATATAATATATATGCACAGCCAAGTATAGAAATGGACACACTTTTCACAAGTTTGACATTTGTGCTTAAAGCATCCATTTTTGATTGGTTTGTGATATTTTAACTTTCTGATGCACTGCATTTCGGGTTTTCTTTACCTTTAAGTCAGATAAAATTACAAAAAATAAAAGCTTAAAATATTTTACTCTGTGTGTAATGAATGCCCATAAAAAGACCATTTTATTTCTGAGATTACTGGCAAGAAATATTGCACTTTTGTGCAATATTCCCATTTTATTAAGATGGATTAGCTTGCTGTTTTAAAAAAAACATACTGTTCTGGTTATTTAAATAAATATTGGTGGTTTTGGCATTTCTGTACTTGCACAGTTGCTATGTGACATCTCCCTCTGTTCAGTCTTGTTGTATTAAAGTTAGGAAATGTGTTAGCTTTTGGATCCAGACTTGGTGCTGTGACTCAGATTATATGCCTCATAAAATTCCTAATTAGGGAATGGTGTGCCACTACTCCCGGTCTTATTTTACTCTCTATTTCAATCCATTAAAACCTGGAACTACCAGCTGTTAAGTATAATGCAGTCACATAATATTTAGGAAAACAACTGCTTTAAAAACATTGGCTTAAAGAAAGGTATTTTGTAACATATGATAAATGGCTGTTTGTATTCAGTAATGTTATCCTCTCACAGCAGGGGTAATGCATCATGCTGAGAGTCAAACAGCACACATAATATGACTTTTTTTTTAGTAATGATTTTGTATTTAACAACACTTGTGCTTGAATGTCACCTAAATTTGATTCAATACTGAGCCAGTTTTAAATGTTTTCCTTTTATTGACTTTTCGAGTCAATGCTATTAGCTTCAGCTAAAACTTCTGCTCCATGTTCCGACGATCAGCATGAATTCTTAGCTAATTATCTTAATTAGCTCAACCTAAATTTATCAACCAAATACTGTGTGATTTAGACTCGGTGCAGAAGGAAACACCCGTTCTTTAAAGTCAGAAAAGCCTGTTCAAACGAAACCTGATGCTGTGTGAAAAAGACCCTCCAAAAACACATCCACTCAGCCGAATAGCTGCACACCTAATTAGAGATGTTTTGGTGCTCTGATGTTTGATGAACCATTCCTGGTGAGGGTCTGAGGACCACAGATTTGCTAATGAAGTGAGCCTGGGTGATTGGCACTGTGGAAGATGTTTTGGTCGTTTCACAGCGCATCAGTGTCAAAGCCGTGATGGCTGCTGCTTTACGGCTTGTGAGTAAGAACACTAATTGTAGCATAATTAACAGTAATATGTGTCAGTTCTGCTCCAGAGAGAAATTTGGAACTATATTATTTTGAGTTGACTCGTAGACTACTTCTTCCAGAGGAGATAATGTGAAGGTCGTCCTAAAGAGCACTGATATTCTTAAACATTTTTTTCTTAATTTGAAAATTTATTTTTCAGATACAAAGTGTTCAAATAGATAAACTGAGTGTCTTTTTGGAAAGATGATGGATCTTTATATATTTGAAAGAACTATTATAATTAAATAAGACATGGTAGAAAAGAAAAACATGTTCTAAAAAATGATGGGGTAATTGATTTTGTTAATATATTGTTACTGCATGACAACCAGGAGAGACTTATACAATTAGATCTGATTAAAAAAAACAAATCTATGTTTCATTGGAATGACCTGGTATGTCTTTTACTATAAATAATCTGGATTTGGTTGTTTACGGTGTCTTGAAATGACATTAGCTGAACTTGATCTGAGTCAAACTGAACCCAACTAAATAAAGCAGAAATAAGCTGAACGAAAGTGAAATTACTTAAACTGTACTAAAAATTAAACTGAATTGAATGAAATCAACATCCACTGGGATCCAGGTTTTCCTGTTTTACTGTCATATTTGTACTTGTCAGAAGGTTTGTAGTCAACCAATCATCTGCACCTGTTTGTGCCTAAAATTAGGCTTTAAATGAGACCTGATCAAGTTTTTTAGCAGCTGCCCTTTCTCCCTCCTAAAAGAGCTACGGGTTCACAGCTGAGAATGTCTCTTAAGTTTCGTCAATTTTTTTATTCAATCATGTTTATTCTCATTTATGTTATTGTTTATTTAATGTATTTGTAACATTTATTTTACATTGTGCTGCATTGTTATGGCTATTTTAAATGGTCAGGGTATTTTTGTATTTATGTCCCTGCTGGGAAAACAGAACATTTTATTTATCTGAATAGTGTTGAGTGCATTAATTTAAATTTTTTTGATGTTTTACACTTAAACAACAATTTTTTTTGCACTAATTTGTAAAAAATACATCTTTTTATGTGCTACTTTACATTTTAACGTTTAATATCAACTTTACTTTGGATTTATTCTTCGTACCTCTTGTAAAACAAGGCTGGATATAAAAGATTCATTTTTCATTTTGCCAGTCGACAAACAACAGAAACACAAAACAATAGATATTCAGATAAAATGCAAATATTTCACATCCTTTTCAGCAAATTGCAAAAAGCAGCAAATACTGGTTGCTGAATGACAGGGATTCCCCTCTAATGTTCACATTGTTGAATTAATCAATTGAACACCGAAGAGCAAAAGGAAGAATAATCAATATTTCATATTGAATGACAAGACAACATATTTGTAAGAAATGATTCCTCTTTTACTGTATAGACTTATCTGGGTAAATTGTGCAAAATTCAGTAACTGGTTGGGATATTTGAATGCATGAAAGATGAAGAATCAGCATATCCAAAATATGACCAACATGGGGAACACAAAGACAAATTCAGTTAGAGTTTGTAGTGTTTCCATGCTACACTATTGCTTTAGATTTAAAAATTCAAATAACATCTTGTTTAAAAGTGTATAGCCATTTCCTGCCTTTAGCACATTCTGACATCCAGAAAATAATTCTTAATCACAACAAAAAGGCTGCTTAGAGGAGAAAACCTCATGGAAAAACTGTTTTATTACAGTTTATCATTAAGATATATATTCACATATATACTTTTTTGGGGGAAGGAGGGAGTTTGGGAGGGAAAGTCTTTTGTTATTATCTAGGAATCTTAATAACAAATCACAATAAGCAGGTCGGAGCGTTGCAATATAAAATTGGCCAGAACATTTCTGATTGGTGTATTTCTCTATGGTTTAATATAAATCAGAATTTCAGCTGTTGAGTTGAGGTATTTGTAAAATATTTGGGAACAACATATTTGGCAGCAGTGATAAAACTCTTGTTAAGCTGCTCAAGAGCAACTTGACATGCAGATATCCACAGCATCTTGGCGGTTTGCCTTTCATTTGGCCCCTGCTGGCCGCCGGGTGATTGCCACGTTCATTGCCTGTTCGGGAAAACAATCTCTTGAACCTTCTGCTTGTTTTGAGGTTTCCCCAAGACCTCCAAGTTGACAGCAAGTGAATTGCCGCTCCCAGTGTGTTTGCTTTTAATTTTAGCAAACCAGTTTTGAGGATTTTCCTGTCAAATTACAGAGCCAGGTTGCCATCACAACTTTCTTACAAGGCAAACTTTTTCCCTTCAGTTCTCTTGCTTGTCAGATTGAAGCCATTTCCCTCAAACTGTAATGGGATCAGGACTCTGCACTGCTAGGCCCATGATTGATGAAAGATTAAAAGGATTGTTGGGATTGAAGGCACATTTAGCTCCCCACTGAGGTCCAATTTCTTGTCCTTGTGTGGGGAGTAGGACTGCCGCCATGCAGATGAGAGGATCTCTGCTGTGAACGCCAATAATGTGAATTCTTAGAGGCACAGCGACAATGACAAGAAGGCAATCATTTTCTTCTGAATGTTCTTTTTCCCACAAAAGAACTGAAGTTAAATTATAAAGTGTTAAATAAGACATTCACAAGGAAACAAGACATAAAGCAGAGAAAAATGGAGAAAAATGGCTACAAATTTCTATGGCGGCAGCTCTGATGCGTTAGTGATTATGCAAGCCGACGGTGCACTTTAACCTCTACTGAAACGTTTGACAGATTTTTGACTAAAGACAAATTGCCCTGCTAAGACCCAATTAGCAATTTTTATTTTCTGGTCAGGAACGCTCACAATAAATAACATTTTTCTCATTGCCTTCGCTTTGTCCTTCATGCATAAACACATTTGAGGTTAACTTGAGCTGTACTCATAATTTTCTTCTTTTTTTTTCCTGCATTGTTAACAGAACCTTGAAGAACCGACCTTCGGTAAGAGAGTTCCCATTTAATATTTCCCCATTATTGCAACTATTTCCTCTTCTGTGAAGAAAGCTGTAATTTTTAAACCCAATGGGAAATGCTTATTTGCAATTATAGTCATGTGTCAGCTGTCAGCTCTGCTCTGCCGTAGGTTATCTGGTTTAATGTGTAGGAACCCTGTAATTAGAGATGATATTTCTAAATGAAGAATTGGCAGCTAAGAATTATGAGGCTGTATCGTTTAATTTTAAATAAACATGAAGTTCCCAGCTGCCTCAAACAATTAAGAGTGCCTTGCAAAACTATGCATAATAATCCTTGAAAATGTTCGTATTTTGTCACAGTGCAACTACAAACATATAAAAAGGCATAAATTCTACTTCACTGGGATTTTAAGTAAATAATACATTGTAGCATATAACTGTGGAGTAGAGGAGAAACATAATGGTTGGTAAAAATGTAAAAAAATATGACTTACATTTTTATTTCCTCCCCTTTACTCTGAAGCCCCTAATTATAAACTCTTTATATACGTCTATAGACAAGAGAATAATAATCTGACTCATGAAAAGACATTAATATAAAAATTGAGGGCTTCACAAAAAATGTTTGATACCTGTTCAATGGTTGTAATTTTCAAAATACTTTATTTTATTTGACAAATGTTGACATACATATTCTAATTTCATGAAGGAATCTGTACACTAAAGTTTGTGGCAAAATGTAGCATGACAAAATGTAAGAAAAGTCTTTTAAAGGCAGCACATAATATGACTTAAGCACCATGAAGTATGAACTGGTCATTGCCAGAGGGCAGATTACTTGGATCAAAACACTTTATTAATGTTTTTATTGCCTTTTAAAAGTCTGCAGATTGTGTCAACGCGGTCACACCGGGTTACACGGGATGACAAACGCACCAGCTGGCTTATTCATCTGAAACAGAAACGCTGGGCCAGTTCTGTCCTTGAAACTCTGTCCTCCCAGCCTCCTGAGCCAGTGCTCCATGGAGGCATATGATTAGTGGTGACCAGCAGCGATAAGGACTGGACGTCTGTCAAAATCAAGTCGCAGTGCCCTGACCGTGTTGTCTTAATATGAGCTGAAGTGTGGTGTCAGGGTCTAGGGTCAATTTACCAATTCAGCAGTGCAGCAAGTCTTTGCCTCAGCTCCCTTCAGCTGGCAATTATCAGTATGTGGCTCAAAGCATAAAACAGCAGCGACACATTCAGACAGACACCTTCAGAAGCCAGCTATCGAAGTTACGCACAGAGGCATGTAAATGTATCGGATGCAACATGGCTTTTGAATTATTAAAAAGGCTTAGTTTGCAATGCATTACGCAAAACCCATACAGGGGCAGTACATCATAATAAAAGCTAAGTAGCTCTACAATGATTTATATTTTTTTTCTCCATCCAATTTTCTTCAATTATAGAGGAGAACTAGAGGCTTGTTGAGTCATTTTCAGTTGATCAAAACAATTGAAAGAAACTGTCTTTGAGCAGAGAGCTGCCTCTTCTCTGACCCTGAGAAAAAGGCCCTTGATCACTTCATTGTGTGAGGTTTGAATATGAATGTAATCAGAACATTTTTTTTTTTTTTTTGCAAAGGATCCCACTCTGAAGACCACTCAAAGGCATCAGCTATTATCAGCAAGCGAGCAGCGTCCGTGCTCTGACCTCATCCGCCGCGCTGTCCCTCACTAAAAGGCTGAGTTATGACCGACACAGAGAGGAGCCGGGCGGCTCGGGCTTGTAAATGAGCGCGGCGTGAAACAGAGTCTCCATGCATGTCACGAACAGCCCATCATTACTTTTACAGAGGTTGACTTGAGTCGCAGCCTAACATATGGGTTATGATGTCTTAGAGGGTAGACGCACTGTGCATTATAAAAACAGATGTATTCTAAAAAAAGCGCAGAATGGAAGCAGCTGTGTTCAACAAAAATGCTACGTACACATACAAATAACCACAGTCTCAGTGTCTGCATGTTTTTTTTTTCTTTTAAGCTTTTGAACTCTTTCTGCACCGACTTAGATTTCATTTTTATCAAGATAAACTAATCCTTTTGGGTCTTTTTATTTATTCCTTTTCTCTGTTAGGGTAACTGTGCAGCCCACTACCACTGCGCTCACACTGCTCCTGAAACCAGTCATTAGCTGACCGGGCTGTTTCTTCTTATCTGCATTCTCATTTAACACTTTTTCACTTGCCTCAAACAAAGAGTTAGCTGCTGCCTTTGCACCCTGCAATTTTTGTCTAATCAGCCGCCCAGCCACAAGCTCATACAGTATTCATTTCATCCAGTGTTTGTGAGGTTTGATAGTACTGCAGAGATGAGTCCTGCTGAGGCTCTCTTATAAACACTCAGAATGGCTACCAGTCAGATATGTTGTTGCTGCGTCTGCCTGCAGGTCTTTACAGCCTCATGCTGATCCATCTTGGCTTTTGCAGATGATTATATGGTACATCTTGGATAGCAGGAATAAACTGGAGGTTCCCAGACTAATCTGGGATGTTTTTTTTTCATTTCACACGGCGGATTCATCAAACAGGTTTATTGAATACTCAGGTATTGGATATAGTTTACTGAATATATACCCAGTTATAGTTCCTTATATCGAGGAATTATATTTTTTAAATACTTTGACATATTTTGTCACAGTAAAGAAAATTGCTTTTGTTTAAAATAAGACTTGATAATGTTTTCCGTGTCATTTTATTCAATTAAAAAGTACTTTATTTATCCCAAAAGGGTATTAAATGTCATAACTAACATCATCGAAGTATCTTTAAAGAATTTATGGTGATATTGTAGGCAGGATGGGTCGCCAGCATGACTGTAGTGATGTGCTAACAGCCCAAAATCTGGGCAACAAAAATTATTTTCCATAGTACCATCTCCCCAAAAGCATTTTGTAAGCACTGCTAATCCCCCTCATTTGTTTTCGCCATTCCTCTGTATAGGTTCATTCTCAACAGCCATGTTTGGTCCACCTTAATGGAACTCTAGTTTGTTTATCTAGAAAATCTGGATACACAACAGAACTCCGATGTGGACCAAAAAAAAAGCAAACTCTGGTTTGCTTGCAAAACCTAGGTCTCCGTTTGGTTGAAGTGAATTGTGGGGCAGTTTGAATGTGAAGGCCAAGCGGACCGGATAACGCTCCAAACTCAGGAAGCAGAGTAGGGCTGGGCATTCTGGGTAAATACAACCAAAACAAAAGCAGAAGTCTAGCACTAGTGGCATAAATATCTCTATTTTTTTTATAGTACAATGGCTAAAATATGATGTCGCTTCGTTTTAGTTTACATTTTCTGAGGAAAGGAGATTCTTTTGGTCTCTTTTTAAGAGGCTTTTGTGAGGGAGGAGCAATTTTTTTCTAAGGGTTTGGTTTGGTTTGTGTGAGAGTGCAGTGTAAAAGTGAAATGCAC
>CAEGAF010142229.1:0-81288 GCA_903067075.1 Micropoecilia bifurca | reverse complement strand
GTGTGTGTGCATGGTTGTTTGTCCTGTGTGTCTCTGTGTTGCCCTGCGACAGACTGGCGACTTGTCCAGGGTGACCCCACCTCTCACCCGGAACATTAGCTGGAGATAAGCACCATCAACCCTCCAGACCCCACTAAGGGACAAGGGTGTAAAGAAAATGGAATGATGGATATGAAAAATTAAGATCCTATATTTGGCAACCTTTATGACATTCTGTGCTCTAAGGATGAAAACCAGTTTTTTCAGTTTTTCTGAAGTTCCCAACCAAAACCCAACTCTGTCCAATTCAAATAAATAAATATATTTGGGTAAAAAAAAAAGGTTTGACCTATAAAAAAGGGTTGGTCCACACCCAAACCTTTTGGCTCTAACTGTGTCATGCAGTGGTGTGCCGTTGGGCTGATTAGGCTCTCAGGATTTCCACAACCACAACGCACTGCCTGAAGACATCCTGTGAAGATGATGCACTTCTGCCGCTGCTGCTCTGCAAAAGTGCTGTACCACCTTCTGTGTTTGCCGTCATTGTGCCACCAAAGTAGATTTTTGTGCCTAATAATAGAACAGCTTTTTCTTCCTCTCTGTTTCGTCTTGTTCTTCTTTATTTGTTGTGTGGCTTAAATAAAAATAATTTCGTGGGTTAATAATCTTCAGACAAAATTAATGACGAATCATTTGGAGATGTTACAAAAAACCGGATGGGATTTTTACAAAAAATAATCTAGACTGGGTTTAAATTCAGAAAAAAATGTATCTTGTTGTCTAAATAGACTGCGTTCTACACTTACAACTAGAAAAAAAATTTGATTTTTAAATCTTGCTATGGGCAAAAACTGTAAGCTTTCTGACAACATCCCAATGTTTTTTTTGTCATTACAAGCGTTGCTGCTCTATAATTTGCTCCCTACGTCCCAAAGGAGCCAAAACAACCACTTATCTTTAACGTAATTAAGATTTGGTCTCAGTTTGAAAACAATACAGTAGAGAGCAAGCTTCAGTCCACACATCAATCCAAGACAATGACTTTCTCCAAACTAATCTTTTTTTTTCTTTTTTTTTTGACGATTCTATTTTCCTTCCCTTTTCATCCCTTTCAGCTTAACAGCTTTTGGGAGTTGTCATCTCAAATCACTACTTCAGTGACATCCACAGCCTGATGTGCTGCTCCTCCATATGTTGCCAGTGCTTCAAAAAGCTCCTTGCGTCAACAGACAAAGCCATGAGAATATAAATGAACTTACACCAGGCACTGCAGCGACAAGTATTTTTAAAAGGCTGGTTATAAACGGATTGGTTATTTTATGCGGTCTGTTTATCGTTCCATTGCAATTAGCAACATGGTTTATATCAAGAATCACAGAGTTTAAGCCCTTTTTTGAAGTAAATACTGTCCCTTTGCAGATGAATTGACATCTGTTTAATTCAGGAAATTATGTGTCGAAGGTGATGTGAAGAAGTTATTCTTCTATATTTTTTGGTTTTACATTTTGGCCCAAAAGCTTATCTCTAATTTATTTGACCAGAGCCACTTATTTCATGTGTCTTATACAGGGTAATGGCTGAACTTTACAGCAACTCTGATCTCCAGTCCTCAGGTGTCCCACATCTTTTAGATGTGAATCTGCTTCAACACGCCCAAATTTTAAAAATTGGTTATTAACTTTTCTCCTTCCGTTCTTTATTCCTTTATTTGCTTCAATCTTAAGCGAATGAAGATTGGGCTTCCTTTGTTTGTTCATTCCTTCCCTAATTTTTCTCTTCTTTTGTCCATCTCTTCTCTCTTTCTTTTCCCCTTCATTCCCTCATCCTTCTCTTACTTCCATCCTACCCTCACTCCATTCTTCTTTCATTCTGCTCTCCTTTCATTTCTGCTCTTGTTCTTTTTCCTTCCTCATTCATTGAGTCATTTCCTTCCTCTCATCCCAGGCTCTTTCCTCCTTTTTTGCCACATTCCTCCAATCCTCTATTCCTTGAATAATTAATTTATTCCCTCTTTCTAAACTCCTTCCTCCTCTTACTTGCATTCTTTAACATTTTTCCTCTGTCTTTTATGCCTTTGTTCCTCCATTCCCCTTCATATTGCCGTCATGCAATCCTTTCTTCCCTCTTACATCCTTATATCAATCTTTTTACCTACAATCTTTCATTCTTTTCTTCCATCCCTCCTTCCTACTCAGTTATTTCCACGTTACATATTAAAAACACGGAAACGCTGAACTTGTTTTTCTGTGTAAATGTGACAGAGAACTCTAAAACATTTGATTAAACACTGCCACCTCGTGGCCATAACCGGAACCCTCTCCGTCCAACACATGACCCGGAAATGAAAGCTCGTGTGTTTTTCCTGCTCCGCACGTGCTTCACTGAGAGCCGACCAACATGGCTGCCTGTAGTGTGGAGGAGCTGCTGGCCAAAGCTGAACAGGAGGAGGCCGAGAACCTGAAGAGCATCTCCGTCCAGAAGGAGCTGGACCTGGAGTTTGACCTCGGGAATCTCCTGGCTCGCGACAAAAACCGCGTCGAGCCCCGTGACTTAAGGGAGAAGAAGAGAGACGACTTCCTCCGAGCTGTAGCTCGGGACAACACGCAGCTTCTCATCAACGAGATCTGGAAGCTGCCCTCGGAGAGGCTCGGAGAGGTCATCGTGGCCAAACTCCCGGAGCAGACCACCCGGCTGCCCCGAGAGAAGCCCCCGCCGAAGCCCAAACCCCCGACCAAGTGGGAGCAGTTCGCCAAGCTCAAAGGCATCCAGAAGAAGAAGAAGACCAACTTGGTTTGGGATGAAACGGCCAAGGAGTGGAGGAGGCGCTGGGGCTACAAGCGGGCCAACGACGACACCAAGGACTGGCTGATCGAGGTCCCGCAAACCGCGGACCCCGACGAGGACCAGTTCGCTAAAAGGAGCAAGGCCAAGAAGGAGCGGGTGGCCAAAAACGAGCTGAACCGCCTGAGGAACATCGCCAGAGCGCAGAAGGTGAAAACCCCCGGAGAGGGACTGCTGCCTAAAGCCAAGCAGAACAGAGACGAGCTGGCCAAGGCCGTGGACGTGGCCAGGACCTCCACGGCGTCCGTGGGGAGGTTCCAGGACCGCCTGTCCAAAGAGAAGCCCCCCAAGAACTCCGGCAAGAAGAGGAAGTTCGAGCCCCTGATCGGGGACTTCACCAGCGAGAAGCAGAAACAGCTGGAGCTGCTGAAGATCATGGGCAGCAAGACCCCCAAGCTGGACATCACCAAGGCGGTGAACACGCAGATGAGGGAGGAGGACAGAGAGGAGGCTGCGGCTCGGAGGAGGAAGGGCGCCGGGGGGAAGGGGCGCCAGGGCAACACGGCAGGGAGAGGGAAGGGGAAAGGGAAGGGGAAGGGGCCGAAAGGAAAAGGAGGAAAACCTGGAGGAGGAGGAGGAGGAGGGAAGAGGAGAGGAAAACCAGGGAAGCGCTGAGGACTTTGATTTCCTGCTTCATCTGGAGTTATTCTGGACTTTCAAGCAGCAGAATGAACCGATTTACTCATGTCCATGAATAAGTCTGCAATCTGATCCAAGCATTCTTTGCTTGTTGACAAAACTTGTAATCTGAATATGATTCTGAATGTTAGATACTGCAGATTCAATTCATATGGACTATTAGTTTTCTTCAGAATATGCAGAGGCTTTATGTGAAAACGTTTGTAATATAATGATATTGCAGATAAATAATAATAATGGATTTATTCATTTCAGGTGTTTGGTTTATTTAGAGAAAGATTATTGTCTGGTGTTGCAAAGGAGGTTACTGTGACAACTGAGTGTTGATTAAAGGAGCGTTTGTAATATTGATCTGTGTCATCTTTGAAAATATGCTTTAAACTCCATAACCAATCAGATTCAATACAGCTGAATTATTCAAGTTTCTAAACCGTTACACACAGGCTTAGACCATGATGCCACTGATTAAATATTTATAATATTAATGTAAGCTAGTTGTAGCTCTGACAAAAAAGAAAAATTATTTCATGTAAATCGGTATATCGGATTTTGCAACTTGTCTCATTTTACATTTTTTTATGCATTTCTTTTTTAAGATCAAGTGTTGGAACAAACCAAAAGCACAGAACTTTTCTCTTTTAATAATCTGCTCATCTGAAGTAATCAGATTACTACTGCTTGTAGTCTGACCCGATTTGTATGTAACAGACACTGAGAACTGATAAATGACACGTTTTTATTAATATTGCAGTAAATTATTGGATTTGTGCTTTTTTTATTCGATAAATGACTATTAGCATCACAGCTACAAGGAAAAAAGCTGCATATTCTATTAGGGCTATAAAGTTTTATTTGAAACCACACTGAGTTGCACTTCTGTTTCAGGCAGATGTTTATTTTTAATTGAGCCTATTAAAATGATTCTGGTTCTGGTGAGAACACTGGGCCAAAGCTGCACATCAAAGAGGTAAATAATTAATAGCAAATTTAAAATCTCAGCCATGTAAACTAACTAATGGAATTGGAAAGGTACTTTATTTCATTAAATTGTAAATAAAAATCTAGCATTTTGAAATAAACGAGTTAGAATAATTCTAAAATTTCTACTATTTATAATTTTCTACCACTGAGCATGAAGAATCAGTCTTCGGAGTGCCATCTAGTGGCGATAGGTGGCTCCTGCAATGATGCAGTAAACAGCATTTACTCAATAGGAAATATATATGTGGACTCAACTATAGTTCTAGAAAAAAACATTTACATGATTACAATTGACTTTAATAAACTCAAAACTAAAACCAAAACATCTCCCCTCGCCCTCCCTCTCAAACAATGTGAATTTTCCCAGTGAGGCTGATTGAAAACACCAGGTCCTTGTCGGCCCTGCTCAGGGGCGCGTTTCCATGGCAACACATGACCCCGGTGACCTCAAAGAGAAGGAGAGAACGATTAGAACAAAACAAAAACAACACATCTACCACTTTAATTAGTTAGGATACAGAAAGTGCAAAAATACAGCACCTGTTAGTGAGGCGGTAAATCCCTCACAGTAAGGAAAGAGAAATAATCTCACAACCAGAGATTAAGATGTGTGTTGATAGGGGGGGGGGGGGGTGGAGTACGCAAGCATTTTATACATGTAAGAGTAGCAATACCTCAACATACTATTACTCAAGTAAAAGTATGTCAAAAATAGCAATTTATTACAACTATTATGTGCTTGGGTGACCCAGATAAAGTCCATAACTTAATCAAATTGAGAATCTGTGACAAAATCTGAAAACGGATATTTTGCAGAGAACTTTCAATCCAATCTGACGTTAAGACTTGAGGCGTTCAGCAAGAAATAAATGAGTGAAAAATCCAGTTTCTAAATGTGAAAAGCTAATATAGACTGACTCTTAGAGATTACAATGGCAGCAAAATGTAGTTTTACTTTTAATTGCAGACCCTGCTGTGTAAAACGTTGAAACCTTCCTCTAATTTCACATTTACACGCCTCTCTCTGTCGGTGCATCGGAAAAAATCCTAATAAATCACAGGGGAGTTTGTGGTTGTAATGTGACACAAACTCAGCTAACCACATTTAATGTAAAAATGAACTGAGCTTCACAAAGTGCCAAAGTTTAAATGATTAAACCGCTTTCTTTTTCCTGGAAGTGATCATCGGGGAGATTTTTCCTATGAAAGGCTTAGCTGTGGTTTTATTTAAAGGCTTGGCTTCGGGTGTAGTGCTTGGATTGGGAACATCATCCTGAATTAGGAGCAGTGAGGAAAGTGAGTGACGGCTCACCAAGGCCAGGATTTGTACTTTCGGCATTTGCGGACTACATAAACCAATAAGCAAACCCCTGAATGAGAGCAGCGCTGAGGTTTTTGTTGTGCTTCGAGGCGCCTTTACTTCACGTATGATCGTCTGGCGGAGTGGCTGCTCCAGTGTGTGATTGATGGATGGTTTTTAGTCGCTGACACAAGCACAGGGTAGCAGAAGGAGGAGGAGGAGGAGGAGGAGGAGGAGGAGGAGGAGGAGGAGGGTCTACATCCCCATCTGCTGAGCAGCCCATCACCAGGCCGCCGCTGCTCTTTGTTCCTGCTCAGCCATGCCACAGGAAAGCAGGACGCCGTCGATAACTCTCAGTCAGTCGAGCTCTGATTAGATGAAATGATTCATGATCGGTTTCTGCTCTGCACCTGCAATGTGACGCTCAAAGAGAAACAAATCCCTAAAGCATCATTAAAACCTTGTGGTTAGGATCTGATGCCCAATATCACTGAGTTCCTTCCTTCCTTCTGTCCTCCCTTCATTCCTTCTCTTTCTTTACTTCCTTCCCTTTTTCCTTTTTTTCTTCGCTTCTTTCTTTCCTTCCTTCCATTTTTCTTTCTTTCCTTTCTTTGTTTTCTTTATTCCTTCCTTCTTTCCATCTTTATTTCTATTGTTTTCTTCCTTCTTTCCTTCCTTCTTTGCTCCCATCATCCTTTCTTCCTTCTGTCCTTCCTTCCTACTTTCCATCCTTCATTCCTTCCTATCTTTTCATCCATCCTTCCCTCCATGTTCCCGTTCATCTTTCCTTCCTCTTTCTCTCTTCCTTGCTTCCCTTTTCTTACCCCCAAAGTTGTTTGCATCCTTCTTAGTGCCTTTCTTTCTTCCTTCCTTTATTCTTTTACTTTTATCTGACTTTTCTTCTTGTGTAGTTTCTGATGAACCTTCAAATCCTGTTCACTGTAGAATTTTACCTAATGCATTCATTTAAAACATGTTTGTTTTTAAATGAATGTTTTAAATGAATGCATTCTGGACTTCTAATTCCTAAAGGAATTAGAAGTCCAGAAAAATGAAAAATGCATTTTCACATGAAAAGACCTCGGTAAGGTCTTAATTGTGCTCTGCATGTTTCAGTGAAACTCAACGGCTGGAAACAAGGAAGAAAGGAAGGAAGGAAGCTCAAGGCGGTGCTGCAGTGGATTAGTCAGCTGCATTTATTTAGAGAGCAGGAGCTTCAGTCGGGGTCAGATCTGCAAGATGCAGCACATCTACATGCAGAGCAATGAACACTTTGAGGTGTTCACCACCGTCCTGGCTCCACAAGGTGAGTGGAAGCACATCTGCACTGAAGTTTGGTTTAGCGTGACATTATTTAGAGTTATTGTTATTAGATCAGAGTCGGCTCTCTGATTTGTCTTCTGGTGGACCTGATCAACTGAAGGATGCAGCTGCAGGGATGCTGCCACAACTGCATTGGTGTGATTTTTGTTATGCATTTTGTTAATGTTCTTCTTTCCTTTTTTTTGTTGCTGATTCATCTCCACTCTCACTGGACCACAGGGAGATATAGATACAAAGCTGAAGCTGAAAAGGCAAGTTTATGTTTTTCTTCACACAAACAGCCCTAAATTAAAATGATCGCATGTTGATTCAGTCGACATCTCTGCATCGTATGTCTATGAATGATCCTCTCTGTGTCGTAACCCCCAGACTGAAGGTTTCTATTTTACTGCACAGCAGTTAATCTCTGAGCTTTGACTCCTAATCCTCTCCATTCACACGGTCCTGCCTGTGAACCTGGACGCATTAACGCTACTATCACTGACCACTTTCAGCAGCGAAATTGTTTTTATTTATTTGTCGGGGGAAAAAAAAAATCCAGAATTTTCTCCCCTATGTAAAAGCGTAGTTCCCTCTGTGTCCGCTAGATGGTGGTGGTGCGCAGCTACAGACCCCTCTGGCCAGACGAGCTGGCCCTGACTCCGGGTGACGTCATCCTGGTTCTGTCCAAGCAGGAGGAGGGGAGGTGGTTCGGGCGGCTGCAGCAGGGCCAGTGGGGCTACTTCCCGGCCTCCTGCGTCATGGAGCTGAGCCAGGTTGGTGGACGTGTCCAGTAAAACAGAGAGCTGCTGGTGTTGCACAACCTCTTGAACGTCTTTACAGAACAAACTGGTCCTTATGCCGCCCTGAGCGACACTTTATGAACTATTCGATGTAATTACAGCTGCAGGACATTTTGAGATTTATCTCCAGAAGTTGAAATATTTGACCAGTGTTCGTGATAAAATAGATTAAGTTTAATCAGACTGAATAGACTTTTTAAGCATGGATTTTTTTTAAGCCTTACTTCAACTGTCTTTATGTCTGTACTTTGACTGGACCATTCTAAGTCTATTCTTGAATATGCTTTGATATAGACAGAGTGCCTAAACGTTTTTAGATGCAGTCCTTTCTCCAACTTATCTGAATCAAATTAACGACTCATTACTAGTAGGGCTGTAGTGATACAATAATCTCATGATACGATAAACAATATTCTGCCCACGATAAGATATATATTACGATATTCCGCAAACGATACAATTCAATACACTTTTGCGATTTTCTGAAGGATTTTAGAGGGACAGAAAGATTTTGGTGACATTTTGTGACTTATAAAATTGGACTGAATTAATTTAACTGAAAACTGATTAAAAGCACCAACTACACAACACCTGGCTCTGGTTGGACACAGACTTAAAGTCGACAGCTGGACAAAATGAATCAAAGAAGTGGTGAGAAAACATGTTTCTTTTAACTGAAACAGTACAAACTGTAGCTTACATGCATTTGTAAAGTGAATAAAGTAAGTAAAGCAAGTATCCTGCTCTGAATAGATTGATACCTTTTTAACCTTAACATCTGAAGGAACCACTTCAGATGTTAAGGTTAAAAAGCCTGATGACCTGGTGCGAAGCAAGCAGGGAGAGAACATGGTGATAGTTGGATGTTACGATACTTTTTTTTTTATTATTATTATTTATTTATTTAACCAGGTAAACCCCATTGAGATCCAGATCTCATTTTCAAGGGGGACCTGGGCAAAGTTGCCCAGGTACTTGCAGATGAATAGCGATTTTTTTTTTTCTAGGAAAGAAAATATCGATACATATTGCGATATTGATATTATTATTATACAGCCCTAACTACTAGGCCTCTGTAGAGCTCAGTGAGAGCTGGTGAGGGAATGCAAGCATTTGATTCAGGTTTGTTGGAGCAAAGATGCAAACAAAACACAAGAGGATTTTAAAAAGAAGTTCAAAATGCGGATGCTTTTGTCAGAATCTGTGGCTATTTAATCCTATACTGAACAACATGGGCCCACTTTTGTGTTCCTGCAAAAAGAAAAATCCTCAGAGCAAAACAAAGCAGAGTTTGAACTGAAGCAGAGATTTCCGTGGGGTCTGGAGATTAACTTAAAAAAAAATCAAGATGCATCTAAATACACCTAAACGTGTCACTTCTGTGCTTCGTTTCAGACTAACCTTCCGTCTAAAGGCTTGCAGAGAAGCTCATCTCTGAGAGTCAACACCGAACGCTGCAGGTATGGGCTGAAAGAATAAACACTTGCAGCAACCGCATAAACAATTTCACGCATCCCCCCCCCAACCTTCAGCCAGTCCGCACACCGCGCTTCACGCTCCGTATCCAGCAGATGTTCCTCACATCTCCCCCCCCATGTCCAGATCAGATCCCGCTGCTCTCCTCCCAGCGCCCCTGAACAGGTGGCCCCTCTCTCCTCTCATTAGATAACAAAGCGCAATGATTGCCAAGCCCCCCAAACACACACACACACACACACACACACACACACACACACACACACACACACACACACACACACACACACACACACATGCACAGAAGCCAATCTCCTCTTCTTTGAGGAGTGAGAGAGAAATGTTTGCTTCTTCTTCAAACCTTTTTAATCATAGATATCAATATACTAAAGAATGAGTAAAAGCGGCTCTGCGTAAACTTCTGCAAATCCCAACTCAAGTTCTCTGCTCAGCTTCTTGTAACCTCTCGTCTGCTACGGCAGCTTAATTTAGGTCACAGGGAATAAACAGGGTCTTTGTGTTTGTTTTTTCCTCTTTGTCCCCCAGCGGACACATTCTGCAGGCGCCGAGGAGGGGGAGCGGCAGAGGAGGGCTGGATGTGAGCC
The DNA here is from genome assembly GCA_903067075.1 of Micropoecilia bifurca. Lineage (NCBI taxonomy): Eukaryota > Metazoa > Chordata > Actinopteri > Cyprinodontiformes > Poeciliidae > Micropoecilia > Micropoecilia bifurca. The sequence goes on along the minus strand of CAEGAF010142229.1, from coordinate 71,362 downwards.
AGGTTAAGCACGGCTGCCCCTTCCCGGTGCGGAGGCCCCAAAGTCCTCCGCAGGAGCCCACGGCCCCCCAACCTCAGCTGCACAGATCTCCCAGTTTGCTCCACAGGATCTTGTCCAAGTGCCGGAAAAAGAGCGAATGCCACGGAGCCACCAATGGGGCCTTCGAGGGCGACTGAGGAGAAACCTTTCTGTGTCCATGGTAACTGCTGAGAGGAGTTGACTTTGTAGGCGGTGGGTTTTTCTTGAGATTAGGTGGGTTTCAGAAACTTTCTTTTTTTGTTGTAACCAAAAAAAAAAAAGAAAAGAAAAGGTCTGAACCTCTTTGTTCTGTGCCTGAAGTCGACTGTTCTTGTCTTTGCTAAATTTCAACAAGCAAGAAGCTGTAATGAATGCTGGCCTCACGCTGCACACGATGGAGAACGTTGTGGCACCAGGCAGCAGCCAAGTCAAGAGGAGTTCACTTAGTTACACTCAGATATTCAGTCCCCTTGTTTCTGCCAGCTTTGCACATCTAGCAAATGACTGGACCATCATTACACACAGATTTGCATTGATCGAAACCAAGGCTGCTCTATAACCGAGGATGACACGTGTCGCTGAATATTGTTTATCAGTTGTAGTCCACAATTTTCACAGTGTTTTCCATTGCCTGTCCTTGGGGATCGCTGTCTGTAGGTAAGCTTATTTTCTCAGCAAAGGCTCTGGTAGTAAAATGTCTTATTTCCCGTTTATTTATACTTATAATAACCCAGAAATAAACTAAGCTGGCTTATCTTGTTTCTGCTGAGTCTGTAGGCTGAGCAGAGATTTACAGATATATATTTTTTATAATGTAACTGTAATTACAGTGGCAGCAATTAAATATTTGTAGCTGAAAGACGCGTATACCCGTCATGCTGTGCTTTGTATGTATGCACATATACTCTTTGCTTATTACATAAGCCAATTATGATGACAATAAAAACAAAGGACGACTCCCCGGTTTAATCTTCATACAACATTCTTTTGCACATCTCTGCTCGTTTTGCTTCAAACGCTGTGAACCTCCATTTTCTTTGCAATGCAAAACAGAAGCCAGAGGGGAAGAGAAGGGAAGGGAAGGGAAGTGTGAGCTAGTTTTGACGAAAGCCTCGCCAGAGGTGGAGGAACGGTGCCCGTTGTCCTGGCAACACAAAAGCAGCTCTCGGGAGGCTGCCGCGTTTCTTCTTCTGTGGAGCTTCTCAGAGCCGCCCTGCGGCTGTTGATCGCACCTCCTTTCAGTGGAAGCAAACTCAACCCCAACCTTGGCCTTGACATCCATGCAGGAAACTCCTCCGCCCTCCACTCCGCGTTGTTGTTTGATCTTCTCTGTTGTGTAATCTTTTGTTGTGGGAGGCGGTGGGAGGCAGGCGCTCTGTGGACAGAGTGGGGAGGCACGTTTTGCGCAGGACTAAGGGTGTAAAAACTGCAAAGAGAAACAATGACATCTGAGGGGATTTCTGTGGCTTTTATGTAGCAATGAGAAAGACTCGCAACGCCTTACAAATGAAGTCATGCTCCTTGATTTCTCTCATATTGTCATGATTTGGTTTGGATGAGGTGAGTAGAACGCAGGCAGACCCAGGATGAAGTGATGAAATGATATTTAATGACAAAAACCGGAGGCACAGGGAAACAGACAGGTAAGTATGACGATACACGACGAGGAACAGAGACAACAGGGGAGACTAAATACACAAGGGGTAATCAAGAGACTAGACACACCTGGGAAACAATTAACGGGGAAGACGCAGAGACAGGACTCACAGGGAACAGGACTACACAGAAACTCAAAAATAAACACAGAGAAACACAGATCCTGACACATATTTTGTCTACAAAGCACAAACCTCAAGATGGTGTGTAATTACTAAGTGGAAGGAAATAATGCTTGCTTTTCTTTGTGTCGAGTCTTATTTCAAGGGAAAATCTGAAAAGTGTGGCTTGCATTTATTTGCATCTCAGTCAGTACGTTGGAGCTTTGCTGAAGTTACAGCTGCAGATCTTTTTAGGGGAGAGGAAGGGGAGGAGGCCTCCGCCACTTTTAGACTGGTTTCTTTTGGAAATAGGTCAAGCTCAGTCAGATTAGATGGGCTTAGCTTGGTTTGAACACTGGTTTTCAGGTCTTCACAAACGCTTCTATAGATTTTGCGCCTAAACACGCTCTGATCTGAGCCAGTTTATCGTTGTTGTGCTGCAGGAAGGTGAGCCCTTGCCCCAGTTCCAGGTCTCTTTCTACCTCTAACAGAGTTTTCTCCAGAGATAGTTTCGTCCATATTTACATTAAAACTGAAAATTGTTCTAACGCTGCCAAAACTGCACTGCAAACCTGTTCAACAGTGCATTTTGGAGATGTTTCCCACCACACACGCCGCTTTGCATGTCGACTAAAAATTTAAATATGGTTTCATCACACCGGAGCGTCTTCTTCCACTTTTGCTGAGTCCTATGTGGTTTGTGACAGTCTGCATTTCAGCCTAATCTCTCATGAAACTTTTAACTGATCAGCTGATTTCTGAAGGCCACTGCATTTTATTTCTGAGAGAAACTGGATAGAAAAGCACATCACACTTTTCAGATGTATATTTGTAATAAAATTTAAAAAAATCCTAAAATAAGAACCATAGAATTTTTAGCTTTTACCTTCGAACATAAACTTGTGCCTGGATCTTTCTCACAGGGACTTGCACGTGTGCAGGCAGTGGAAACGGTGACCTAATTTGGCCTGCAAACACCAGTCCAATTTTAAAACACACACGTCGGAGGGGCTTGTGGAGTCTCCCGCCTAAAATGCCGTCCTCTCCCCGCTGCGCTGTGTTGGGTGTCTGCCGGGGGGAAGGGGCGGAGGAGGGGGAACGGGTTGCCTGCCAGATGACTGCGCCGTCATCCTTATAATGGGCTCCCATCTGCTGTCTCGCACACACATAAAGCCAAAGTGTGTTCCTGGGAGTTTGTGCACAGGCCCACAAGTGTGTGTGTGTGTGTGTGTGTGTGCGCGTGTGTGTGTGTGTGTGTGTGTGTGTGTGTGTGTGTGTGTGGGGCCTGGGGGTGGATATTCCTCTGAGGCTCTGTCATTTCCTCAGTGCAAAAAGCATTTCTAAGTAGAATTAAAAAAAAGGGCTGTGGAGTTGAATTGAATGTTTCCCTACAACTAAATCCACCTGTGATTAAAATTGATGTAAAAATGCTTCCCTCCCTTTAGAGCAAGGCTCTATTAAAAAAAGTACGAAACCAGTCAGTTATGTACTGCCGGTTAGATGTTGACTGCTTATAAGCGTTTAATAAAACCACAAGAACTCTGAATTATCTCCAATTCTGCATAAAACCTGAGGTTGAAGGATTGCTGGACATCTCCGGTTAGGACCAGGGAGGGTCTGTGTGTCGACTGTTCACATGAGCGCGTGCTGCTGCTGCTGCAGCACAGAACAGGTTGGCATGTTGTCTGGCCATTCGTGGGAGGAAGGTGGGGGGGGAGGGGTGGCCGAGTGAATGGGCCTGTAAAACCAACAGCCTAAAAGACAAAGGACCCTGGGGGCATTAAGTCATGGGTGAGTGGGCCCCTTTAGGGCCAGCCGCTGACCCTGTGGAGAGGCGTCTTGTTCTGGTGGAGGGGGCTCGTGTCGCCGGACCTTCAGGCCAAGATGACAACATGCCCAAACATGTATTCTCTCTGAAGAGTGAGCCGTCTTTAACCACTTTATTTATGCTCACACCCAGTTTCCCCTGCAGTAGACTTTCAGCTTCAATTAGGGAACAATACTTGACTAAATCACAAAAGAGGTTTCGCAGTTTGAAGTGTCTCCTCTCTCGTTTTTGGCAAAAGCTCCGGATATTTTCCACCCCTGCTGTGACCGTGTCAGAAACCCTAAAAGATCATAACAAATCTTTATTACAGCGAGGGGGGGGGGGGGAACCGCCCAAGAGTTTGGACTTGGCAGAGAAAGAAAGAAAGACACAAAAAGTGATGCAACAAGATGCATTTATTTTTCACAAATAAAGTACAAGGTTACAAAAAGAGAGCTGGGAGGACATCTAAGGTAACTTGGTTATGACAGTTACTGAAATTGCTACATTAAACAGCACGTTTTATAAAAGCGATTCATCCAGCATCTTGTGTTTATTGCTCATGCAGAACTACAGTAGTAAACAGAACTGCTAGTGTCCTGTGCTTGTACTTAATTCCCTCAACACCTATGATTTGTATTTGTCAAGAACTGTTAACTTCAAAAACAAACGAACTTGGATTTAATGGATGCAATGTACAACGACGAGTCAAACTGACCCGCAGGAACAGATCACACAAATATGAACAGATTAGACACATCCAAGTATAAATCGCTTATAAAGATGTTAGTCTACAGTCTTTACCAAACTCTCCTGATCTTTCCTCTTGATCTCCCTGACAAGATTTCCTTCTTATTCGCACTCAGAGGTCTAAATGGAGGATAATCCAGATTAGAGGCAATGCTACATCCACTAAACGCTGACAACACAAGATTCACAGCTGTAGTGCAGATTACAGGAAGTTTCAGTAAGATTACAAATAATCACGAGTCAGGCTACTAAAATGGAAGACAAGCCTTGTTCAGCACTTATTAAATGTAGTCGGATTTTGCTGTATTGCTCTCACTTACAATCCAGAGTGTATAAAGTGCAGGATCTGTAGTTGTCATTTAGAGGTTTCTTCAGCCAACTGAGCTCAGATCAGTCCCAGCAGTGATCGGGAGATTTGATTTTTTTAAGCCACATTGCCCTGCATCCGTTATTGTCCAATACTAATAATAGTTTTCATCATAATTGATTTTTGGAGCAAATACAACCCAGCATGAAACATAAATAACAATTACAGATCAGCAAAACAAAAACAAGAGTGTGGAAGTTAGGACTTGATCAGGGAATATCAGCATTATACAAGGACACACATGCCTACAAAACGGCTTATTGCAAGATTATTTTTTTTTAGTGTAGTTAAAGAACACACTTCTGCAGCCAAACAGGAGAAACAAAAGGTGAAAAATCAAGCAGCAGATCCTTCATGTCAGCATTCATCACAAACTAACCCGCACACCCAAACAAAGAGCTACATCATGATAATGAACAAACAAAAGTTTACATTTATACATAAAAAAGTGCAGTTTGTTTATGATTAGATTTCAGAGATAGAGTCCTACTACTTAATTGCAAAACAAATTTGATTTAAAGGAGGGGATGCTAGATCTATATGTTACAAGGTCATGCAAACACATATAAAATGATCATTTTCTAAGATCTTGCCAAATCATTTCATAGAGGCTTAAAGTCCGGGGCAGTGCATGTTGTTTTTTTACATTGGTGATATTAAACTGAATGGCAGCCCAGTCCTGTTTACTTTCCGTTTTTTTTAAAGAGAAAATATAATAAAATTCTTCAATAGTTTCTCTTAAAGGTTTCCTTTTCAAAGAAATAAATAAATTAGTAGACTTTAAATAAATAAGAATCTACAGCCTTCACATAAAAACGCGGTCCTTCTCAGCCAAATGTTTGACGTTTGTGATGTGAAACCGTGTCAGTATCGACCGTCACAATGAAACATCTGACAAAGGGGATTTTGTTTTGTTTATTTAAACAGTGACATGCTTAGAGCAAATATGATTTTTAGGCTGTTATTGTCAGCAAACTAAAAAAAGGAAAAAAGAAGAAGGAAAAAAAGAGAAAACTTCATGACTTCATGGTGTCTCATTTATATTAACATCTAAGTCTCAGAAGAGTCAGAAAATAAATAAAATAATTAGAGATAAACAATAAAAGGTACCCTTCCACGTTTGAGGTTCTTTCACATGTACATTGCAATGAAATACATTCAACTGATGTCTCTATGGACTCCGTGGTCTCGGATCGGAAACGCTGTGTTGTAAGACAGATACCATCTCAAGTGCTATCCAGTTTGCCCTTTCAAAGTAAAATAAAAAATAAAACTGAAGAAACACACTGCTCCTTCCTCAGCAGCAAAAATCCTCTCAGTAGTGCAATTTTGACTGACAGTTTCTCCTTCTCTTCCTCAAAACCTCACGCCAGCTTGGACTAAGCGTCTCAAATGATTGCTATTTACAAAAACACACATCTGCATTTTGTTTGTTTTAGATTAAAGTAAAGGGAATTTTATTGTTGGGCGTCTTGTTTAAAACCTGTAGTGTGATTTTAAAGTTCGTGTCAAGCCGGTAAAAAGCTGGAGATGTGGCATGTGCGTGATTTTTCATCAAATAACAGCAATCGGTCTAGGTTAGCAAAAGAAGCTGAGGGAGATACATCGTGACATGTGTTTCCTGGCATTCAAAATTATATATTAAGAATATATCACTCAGAAGCAGCCACCGCTAGTAGTACAGACTATATTTGTATAGTTTCTACTGAAGGCAAAGATGTAGGTAAGTAAAAAAGACTAGGTGACCTAGGAATGTGTTATAAACTGTACCGACAGTCAGGGCCTTGGCAGTGTTGATCATCTGCGTCACTAGATTGTCTCCTTCAGGACTCAGTGGACAGTTTCAGGTGCTGGACGGACGTAGTGCTGCTTGCTTGGGAGTGGGGGGGACGGCTTTAAAGGACGAGAGCCCTTGAGGTAGAGCCGGACGACGGGTAGGGAGTCAGACACTGTCGAGCCTGTTCTGTCATAATGAGCTGGTCCTCTGTCTTCCCATAAACCACTGCTTCCCAGTCGCTCACCTGCAGGGACGCGGGACCGGAGGTTAGTTTGGCCGTCGGCAATCGGTTTCTATGCGCGGCCGATCTGAAATAGACTTCCAGGAAACGCACACCATGCAGCCTGGAACACTGTTTTTCTCCAGAAATTTCAATGTTTGTCCGTTTGCATAAATACTGCGGCAGTCCGATCTGCGTTACGTTGAAAAGCCATCACTTATAGTAATGAAGCTAGAACTGATTTTTCTTTTACAGCGGTAACTTTTTATCATTTTAGTAAAGCGAGAACAACTGTACATCTGTATGCATATGTCTGTTTTTGTTGATTGTGGCTATATTGCTTTTAATTCCAAAAATAAATGCAAAACCAGCTGATATCATTGGCTTAAATCCATAAAAATGTCTTTAAACCACAAAGTGTGCAGATTACTAAGGTTAGTTGATATTTGTTAATGTGCTTTAATACAAGCAGCGCAATTTACAGCTAAACAACAAATGAAGAGCCGGAATGGTAAGATGTCTGCCACAAAATGCAGGGAATATTCAAAACCAAACTGCATTGTGCAGGCAGGTTGGTTTCACATACCTGTGCAGGAGATGATTTTGGTTCTTTGTGTGTGTGGGTCTGACCACGGACTCCTAACGAGGACTTGTCTTTCTCAGAGGCTGGCTGCCTGCCCTCGTCTTCCTCAGTGACCTGGGTGACCAGCGAAGAGTTTGCCATCAGACTTTCTTCTGAAATCTGGAATGTTGTTGAAAACAGGGTTTCTCTCAGGGTTTTTTTGAAAGAGAACAGTCTCAGGACTTCCTTACAGTCCTCCATACTGCATGTTAGACAAGCCTGGCTCGCGTCGAGCCTTGATGAAAGAAGAAGTCAGACTGACCCACCTGTGCATTGTTGAGCTGCTCCTGGAAGACGTTTAGGCTGTCTTCAACCCACGGGTCTAGCACAAGAGACTTGCGCACTTTTCTCGCTGGACCGTCCATCTAAATGTACAAGTCAAACATTTATTTGTCACTTTTTCTTGATCGGAGAACATAAAACAGCCATAACAAACATTTTCTATAACAAACAAAGCAGCTAAAGAGGTCGGAGTGTGACATACGTTACGGAAGTCTGTTTTGTTGAAGATGTCTCTTCCTGTCTCCTGCTTCAGGACTTCTAGGATGTCCTCTTCTAGGAACGCCAGAGGCTGTGGCTACAAAACGCAGAAAGAAGAAGAGTATGAATGAATGAATTTTACTCTCTTGAAGAGTAAAAATAACAATCAGCCTCGTGATCAGCGCCTCACCTCCATCCTCAATGGGCCGTGCATTTTTTCCTGGGCGGCCAAAGCTTTTTTAAATGGGGTTGGGGTTCTTGGGGTTGGGACTGCAGCATTCTTAACTAATTTAGGCGTCCTGGAACTAAAAAAAAAAAAAAGTATCTGATATTTTGTCCTGAAATAATGACATTTTGAAATGTATTCATCACACTTTATTTACCCATCGTTCTCTTTCTGGTGTTTGGTTGTGTTTTCCTTGAGGAGAGGCGTACTGAGGAGGCATCTCTGACCGCACACGGGAGTCGAGGTCAAGGCGGGATCCTCCAGGTTCAGAAGCTCCGTCGCTGATATGTTGCAGAACTGACACGACAGAACACGGCACTCAAGACAAACGCCTAAAGCAACATCTCTGCGTTAACTGTAAGAGGACAAAAAGGCAGCAAGGCAAACATCTTACTGCTGACGTGGCGCACGAGTGCGACTTTGTGGGCGTCTTCTTGGGAGAGTTTGACATGTTTTCCAAGAACGAAGAGCAGGTCCTGTCACACAGAGGCTGTCTCCTGTCTCTCCTTTTCTTCCTTCCGCTGGAATCCTTGCCGGGTTTCAGAGAGTTGATGATGGGCGACTGGGAGGCGACGGCGACCAGGCCAAACGACGGGCAGGTCCCATCGTGGCCCGGCATGGCGGTGTGATTGTTGACGGTGTAGCCGACCGGCACATAAACTCTCCTCTCCTGCAGCAGATTGGTGAAGCTCGCGTGGCCGTGCCTGGGTGGCGTCGCTGCATTCGACACGCCAAAACTGCCCACGTTGTTCCACGTTCCAGGCTCCTGCTTTGAGGAAGAAACATTCTGTAGATAAATCCATTATATCTAATTGTAACTATCCTGCTGTTCCTCTTGTAACTCACCAAATCGAGCAGCTCCATGGTTTCTGCGAACTCTGGGATGGTCTGAAGGCTGGAGAGCACAGCGCTAGCCTCTGCGGTCAGGAACTTGCTGGGAGAGACTTGAGGGGGTGGCGCTGGGATGTCCGGCCCTCTCCAGGGGCCCCTCTCCGCCTGCTCCTCCAGGCTGCTGCTGGTGGTCATCGAGTCTTCAGACAGACTGTCTGACCAGGCCGGGTACGGCTCCACGCTCTGAGGGTCGGTCAGGGGAGAAAAATGGGAAAGCTATGAAAAAAGATTTCATGTTGCAGAACAAAGGCGCTGGCAAAAGATTTAAATCGCACAAATGCGAATCATTATATGCACACCGTACTGCAAAAGTATTCATACCACTTGAACTTTTTTTTCTTTCCCTTTTTCTTTAAATTTTTCACGTTGTAAAATTAAAAACTTAAATCTAAATCGAGATTTTATGTGATGTAACATAATAATAATAAAAATCATTTAAAGCCGTTTGAAATTGTTTATACACAAAAATCTGAAAAGTGTGGCATGTATTTGAATTCAGGCTGCCGGTGTCAATACCGTTCAGAAACACATTCTGCTGTATTGCAAGTTTTTTTTGGGAAAAGTTTCTTTTAATTCTGTAGAAAGAGAAATCTGACCCAAGATCTTTCAGGAATTTGACTGGGTCATTTTTAATACTTAGTGGTTGCTGGTGTTGTCCAGCTGGAAGTCCGGACCAGTCGCAAATATTTCCAGCAGGACTGTCCTGCATTTACCTTCCCCCAAAAATCCTCAGATAAACTCCAACTGCATCCCCATGGCATGATGCTGCCTCCACCATGCTTCCACATGGATGATATGTTCAGGATTAGTCTTACTTTTCTGAAAGCAATATTTCCTCTTGGATTGCATGTAGAGGAATCATATACATGTCACACTTTTGTGTAAAGAAATATTAATTCCACTTCACAAATCTATGCTACTTTTGTGTTGATCTATCACATAAAATCCCTTTTTAGTCAGGGGGTTTGAATACCTTTGTGCACCTAAATGCTACAAATAGACGCGGAGGTTCAGTTTTGACAGTAGAGACTAAAGGGGTGTTAAAAGCAAGTGCTTGACAGATGAGGGGTGGATGGAGCAGCTTCACAGGTGCAACCATAGCGAGGCGACTACCAAGCACAGCTTCAGCTTAATCCAGAGGAAAATATGAGATGGAATGTTTTAACACAGCAGGACTACAGGCACGCATAAATGTGCTCAAATCTTTTGCTATACACAAAAAAAAAGCTCATTCAGAAATGTCAAACCACTAGAGAGGTGATTTATCAGACAACGTAATATTTCACTGTTCATCAAATTTTGAAGTATTGTTTTAAAACGAGCTTTTCTTCAGCGTATGACAGCTGCAAAAACCCACACAGGATGCTAGCTAAGTCTGCTAAAACACACACACACACGGAGTGTGTTCTTACACGTGAACCTCTGCACTGCACGTGTCGCTGGACTTCGCTTTCTGCTGACATAAGCAGCAGCTCAAGCTCCTTAATTCTCTGTTCTCTGTCAGGATCATCCAGGCAGGATGGCTGCAGTGTACGAACATCAGGGAGGAGAGTTCGACAGGAAGAGAGGAAGGGGAAAGAGTTATAAGAGTTAAGATAATCGAAGAGAGGGGACAAAACAAACATTGATTATTCAGGGTTAGGTGAGGAAAACAAACAAAGAAACAAACAAAAAAAAAACAGGACAGTCAAGTGTTTGATTGGCTTGATTTGTCCAGAGTTAGCAAACAACAGGCAAGTGTAACAATCAAGGTAAGAAAATAAAGAGAAATGTTTTATTTTTCATGTGCATTAACTTAAACACAAAGACTCACTGATACAAAGCTGGAGTTTTCAGGAAGGCCGTCAATAATGTGTCTGCTGGCAGGATCGTAGGAAAACCTCCCCACCTGCAACACACAGCACCAAGCTGAAAGGAGCTCAAGTGAAAGACTTTAGATGAATTGCGACGCGGAGGCTGAAACGGACCTGGCCGGACGCCGTCACAGGCAGAGGACTGAGACCGCAGCGCTGGGGGTCGGTCGGAGTCAGAGGACAGGACCTGCTGTTCCGTCGTTTCCCGTTTATGGAGGAGGTGAAGGACTTGCCGCTGTCCTGCAGGTAGCCCTCGTGCTCCACTTTCCTCCTCATGGTGGAATTCCAGTGGTTCTTGATGGAGTTGTCTGTGCTGTGAGGGAAATGACTGACGGCATTAAACATCCAGACACTGGCTAGAAGAAGGAACACGTATCCGAGGCAACGTTACCGGCCAGGAAGGAGCTTGGAAATCTCCGCCCAGCGGTTGCCGAGCCGCTTGTGGGCTTCGTAGATGATCCGATCCTCCTCCTGCGTCCACGACGACTTCTTCACCTCCGGGTTCAGGTGGTTGTGCCAACGCTCGCGGCACTGTTTTCCAATCCTCCCTTGCAGGTGCTTTGCGATCACTGACCAGCGCTTTGGGCCGTACTTGTGCACCAGGTCGATCACCTGCACAAACAGCCCCAAAACAGGAAACATGGAGACATTTCATAGAAAAATACAGAAAATGCAAAGAGACTATTTAATGCTAACAGCAGAATCCTCATACTGTAGCTGCAGCCCGTTCTGTCAGAACTAAGCGATGTTGTGATGTCATAGCTGGCAGGCCACGTTTAAGCAACAACTCTGATTAGATGTAGCTGGTTTGTGATGCTTGGATTCAGTCAGGCAGGATTCATGGTCATTTTTAGCAACAGTGATTTGCAAAGTGATGCAAAGAGGTGATAAAGCAAGCGAGCGCCAGACGACACAAGTATTGATTTCAACGGGGTTTTATGTGATTGACCTGCATTAATGTTTGTTTCTAAGATTGTCGCAAAAAGTAATTAATCAATCGATCACATGATAAATTAAAATGATCTCGATGTTTTCCATTCTGACGACGATTAATGTTTACTTAAGGGAAATTTTGTTTCATTTACGTAATCAATTTTATGTATGGTTTAGATTGCGTGTTGTTCTTATTCCCTTTATATTTATTGCTTTTGGTTGCTGTGTTTTATTTTGGAACTTAAAACGTCTTGCTTAAAACGTCACTAAGTTTATTCGTCTTTGAGAGGTTGTACTTAAGTTATTATGCCATATTGCTTAAAAATAGACTCAACATAATTATATTGCAAAAAATTTTGGGAACTGTTTAACGTGTGCAGAGCGTAGTTAGCCTGAAGATAAATAACAGATTGGACATGGTGGTATTTGTGTTTGTGCTGTGTTCTTTCACACCCTTTCCTCTTTTCTCCCAAATAATCTTCAGCAACTCCCAGCTCTACTTACCTTTTGATCCTCTTCTTTTGTCCAGGGTCCTTTTACCAGCTCTGGGTTGAGGACCTTCTGCCAGCGGTGCTGACACTGACCATCTGTCCTCCCCTGTGGCAGCAGACGCAGAAAGTTCAAAACCTGAACCAGCTGCTAAACTGGGCCCTGAAAACTGTAACTCACTGGGACTTCCCAGCCACACTAGTGTCCTAATGCAATATTAAACAACTTTGGCAGGCAAAGAGTGAATAAAATGTGGTTTTGTGATAACACTTACTGGAAGGAAGGAAGCTACTGATTTCCAGGATTCGGCTCCATGCTGCTCCACAAGTTTCTTAAGTTTTTCATCCTTAAAAAAATTTGAAGACAGAAAAAAAAACAATTAAATGCTCAATATGTTTTTGCCGCTCTTACAGTTTTCTTTTGATGTTTTTCTCTCTTTCACTTCAATATTTTAGATTCTTTAAAAAATAAAAAAAAGTTAACATTAGACAGAGCATGTATTCAGACCTGCCACTTTTTGTCCTCTTTAAAAGAACCAGAGTTTATCTTTCCATTGGTCCAGACCTTTTGTTCAGGTGCGAATGCAATACAGTACAGGTTTAGCATGTTTAACAAGAAATTTTTGTTTTCTTTCTGGGTTTGTGCTCTGCCATACGCCACCATTTCTGTCCAGTGGAAGCAAAGATCGTTACCCGCTTGGTTTTACTTAAAAATCAGTCCGCTTGCAAAAAATCTCAATATGAAATTAAACGGCACCAAATAAAAAAAGAATAATGTCCTCTTTAGGTCTGGACCAAACAAACTTTAATAGCGTGAATACACCCAGAGATAATTTCATTAAATAAAAACTAAAAAATGGCAATTGATTTTGTTCATTTAGGGAGCAAAAAGCTATTCAAACCAATCTGCCTGTTCCCATGTGAAAAAGCAATTGCTAAACAAAACTCTTAGAATACTGTGGAGGGATTTGATCCCATGTTTCTTTGCAGAACTGCTTTATTTCAACGATGGTGAACGGTTTTTAGTGTTGAATGGTTGGTCCAAGGTTACATCACAGCACCTGGATGCCATTTTTGCCCGTTCTCTCTTTCTTATAGCTGAATAACGAACATTGACCATAACTGTAACAAGTGAGATCTGCAGAGCTTTGTATGATGTTCTGGATTATTTTACAACATCCTGGGAAGGTTCAGTGCTGTTCCAATATTTGTCCATCTGTGGAAAACGTCTCTGTGTGGTTTGCTGGAGACTCAGACCTATAAAGATGACTTTGGTACCCTGATAGATGCCAAAGACTTTGTTTGTCATCGGCTTTTAAGCCTTTAGCTGGAGCTTTTCACAATCTTATATATTACTTCATGTGGCCAGAGAGGTTGTATATCTAGATCAGATCAGTCAGGGGAGTAACTGGGCCTGAGATCAGCTAATCTGTTTACTAACAGTTCATTAATTATTTAACAAAAGGGTAATTACTTTTTCCACACAGTCAGGTTGGTTTTGATTTCAAAACTCCATATAATATTTAGTCTTAAAATTTTTGCCCATAATTAAAATCTGTTAGATGACCAGAAACATGCAAAAATCAGTGGAAAAACACCAACTCCACTTTTTAAGCATGCTACAATTAGCCACAGGTCTCTATGCAAACACTATGAGGTCAGTTTCAGTTTCTTCTCAGGCCACACCCTACATGCTAACGATCTTCATGCTCCTACCTCATCTCGGGACCATTTCACTTTACACAGCAGCTTCTTGTCTTTGCTCTTCTCTTTACTCTCTGGGTCTGTGGAGTGGAGCTCTTCATCCTCATCAAGGCTAGAAATACTGCAATAATAAAACAGAAAGATTGTAAAACAAAGACCCCAGAAATGAAAATGACATATAAAAATCCCATATAACCAGCCAGATCTCTCCTGATTAGTACCACCTTTTGATTTTCTTGTTGGCTCCCAAGTTCTAAAAAGCTCCCAAGATCTAAATCCAAAACAGATGGAATATTTTTTATTTATCTAGTTTATGTTTTGGCTTTAACTATATTGAATATTGGAATTTACAAACAAATCCAGTTGTTACTTTCTACATGCCTTCATTTATTGTTGAAATAACCACACATGTGGTGTACAATTAATACAAGTCTAGTTTGACCTTTCTCTTCATTTTTTTTCTCCAAGTGACAAACTGTTACGATTAATATTAGCATGTTAGCTGGAATGACAGCCAAATACTAGAGACCTTATTTTGGCAGTGAGTTTTCAAATTGTTCAATTTTCAGAGTCTCTAATAGGAAGATTTTATTATTAGTCAAACTTCAGAATAGATTATTCCTTCTGTTTTGAGTTTAAAGATACTTTTAATTTCATTATGCATTTATTCATTTTAACATAACTCGCAGGAATTTTAGCATTTTAGCCATTGTTCGGCATGCACCGTTTTGCACTCTTGTTTGACTATCTTACTGTTATTCATTTACAAAAATGTTATTACACAACTACTACTAGTGTTCTGTAACAATAGCCATTATAGGACTTTAGGTCTTTCCTTACAGGTGTATTTATATAATTATGGGGGGCTATTTTATCTACTTTCAACCAGAATATAAGCATTTATATATTTATTTTCTATAACTTACGTATGTATTACAAATTATACCTAGTGCTAGGGCTGTTTACTATTGCGCTCTAGACCTTCTATGTGCAGGTGCGCTTGATTAATTGACTCCCTCTCCTACAGGACAATGACACGAAACCTCTGTACGGCAGATGGCAGGCGAACCAAACAGTGACATAACTCGGCTGTGGAGAATGATGGCACCTACCTGCGTGTTTTCGCGTTGTCCATGACAGCGGGTGGGACGGTTGAACCTCTTCAAAGACAAACCTGTGTTTGGCAACGCTCTCAAAGCCCGCAGTAATAACTGTCTATCCATAGAAATCACCTTCAGTCATCAGTGAGAGCTTGTTGCGTTCAGTTGGTAGAGTAAGGCTAGCCAGCGAGCTAACTGGAGGCAAGGTTACATCAAATTTGCAGGGTAACTAAAAGCGCTGTTCACCTTCGATAACATCGTTGCTATGAAAAATGCGTCACTCTATTTTCTTCTGGTTCTTGTCGCTTAAAATGCGACGTCGCAACGTAAAGAGCTAGTTTGCAGACGGAGGACCGAACAGGGCTTTCCTCGCTCTCACTCGGAGATGTTTCCAGCAGAGACTCTCCTCCGTCTGTGCCTCGGTGCAGCGGTATAATTTTTGTCCATCCCGCCGATTCTCGCGCCCAGCCCTCTGTGCAGGCGGCCTCACCGCTGATTGGACAAGGTGGCCGAGCGCTCAAACCTAACAGGTCGCCGTTGTGGAAGGGCTCATCGCTCATTGGCTGGATCCTCCACAGGCTTTTCTTTCGTTGGTTGAGGATTTGAAGAGGCGGGAGTTCAATTAGACCGCTGTACTGTCAACTTGTACAGCAGAATGGACCTTTTCATTAAGAGTGTGGGGCTCAAAGTGGGCTGGGCAGGGGCCCGTTTCAGGGAAGAGGATGTTTGTCAGGGCAAGGGCTTCTAGCACCAAGATTTTACTACGGTTGATCCAGCTCTGTAAATTATAATATCATTGAAAAGATCATTTACTTCAGCAACTGATCTCAAAAAGTGAAACTTTTGAATTGATTCCTCATACTGATTCACCAATAACCCCCCCCCACCCCACACACACACACATATTTAAAAATACAATTAACTCTAAATCCTAAACAAAATATGTGATGAATTGATCATGCATACTTTAGGTAAAGATCTACGGTAGTATGACTAAAATTCTGAGTTAATAAAAAATATTACTTCTGGAATTCAGGGAACAATTTTCTAGTACTTAAAAGCTAATGTGTAAAACAGAGCAAAATGTCAGTGTTTTGCTATTACAACATTTTGTTAGTAAGGCAGCCATGTTGGATTTTCATGTCAGGGTTGGTGAGAAATATCAGTCTTTTCAACTCACAATTGCAGTGTCCAGGAACCTAAGTTAATTTTTCCGAATTTGAACTTGGTAATTTTAGCTTCTGAGTAAAAAGGAACATAATTCTAACCGATCCTTCAAACAAGATGTAATTACTTGTCTGATTACAATACAATTGACCGCCAGTTGGGTGGTGCTTGGAAACGCGGTATTTACTGAGGTGGTACGTGTTATAAAAAAGTTTGAGAACCTTTAGTCCCTCTGAGTTCTGCGTTGTCAGTCTTGCAACTTGTGTTTTGCTGCCATCGTGTGGACACATGCTTAGAGGTTGGATATTCTGGATGTTTGATTCCGGACGACAATTTTTTCTTTAAGACACTTTTGCTGTTGTTGTTTTTATTTTGTTCACAGTTTTATAGACAGTATAAATAATTTTTTTTAATAGATAACGTATTTAATACGTAGTTGACATAATTTAACAACAGCAAAAAGTCAGCTGAACACTATGGGAATTGATTTTGTGCTGCAGTGAGCCTGAAAATTATAATGTTGTAAGCGATGTACGAATGAAATTAACTCTTCTATATAAATATATCATACATTGCATAATTATTTTAGTTCATAGTCCATTAATTAATCTTACTAATAGTTTTTGTTGAAATAAATTGTTAGACATTAAAATCTGTACGTTTATTATTATTATTATTATTATTATTGTTATTATTATTATTATTATTATATTTTTTATTTTTTACTTATTCTATTAAAAAATGAGACTTTTATCTTATAGCATGTCGCGCCACCTTTCTGCCTGTAGGTGACACTATTGGTTCCTGCAAAACCTCTGCCAAAGTTGCGCTTCTTAGAAGTGGAGAGCGGAAATTAACTAACCTGCGAGCCGAAAATAAAACTTTAAGTTATTTACGTCCACATAGCGCAATCTGAAAAAGTACAATAGTAAGAAACAGGAAGAAGCAAATCGATGTGCAAAAGTTATTTGTCATTGAAATCTTACTTAAAATAATATGTGAAACTCGGTCTCATTTATAGATATATGTATATACAGATACTCTTCTTTCAAAGACGGTACACAAATGATTCGGGGTTCCTGAAACAGAAAGCTGAATGGATGCAAAACCACTTTGCACCAATTTGATTATTACCTAAATAACAGATTAAAAACAATAAATATCGTTGCTGTTTAGCTCATTTATCCAATAATCAGCACCAAAAGAAGTTTTTTTAAAAAATGGAAATCTAGCTCATTTTGTCGATATTTAGTTTTTTGTTAAAATGCAATTAAGTGCGATTAATAATACAACCAGTTAACTCGATTTAAATTTTAATCAGATCCCACCTCTAGTTTTTAATAGTTATACCTGTCTAAGTTTGTTGGTATATTTCTTGAAGCAGGAATACATTTGAACCTAGATATTTAAATATGTAAAAGGCACAAAAGTAACTCGAGAAATAATTCCAGATTTTATTTTGAAAAACCTCCCCGGATGTCCAGCCGCTGCCTGTTTGTAGCGGAGGCTGTGGTCGCGCGCTCCCGTGACTAATTTCATTGGAACTTTCTGCTGCAGGAAAAGCCCGATGTTTCCTGCTTCTCTCGTTTGTGAGGCGTTCATGGACAGCCACCAAAACACACCTTTGGTTTAAGAGTCCTTCGAGGAGCTGTAGCCTCTTGTCTCACGGACAAATGCCACCTGTTCGGACATTTTAAAGGCTCCAGTTCTAAACGTCACCATTGACACAAGAACAAAAAAGGAGAAACGGACGCAGCATCAAAATACTGTAAGGTACGTGATGTTCACGTTCAACAGTTGCCTTGCTCTAGTTTTCACAGCGTAGTTTCGGCTAACTCTTTTGAGGTAACAGTGTTTACTGCTACTTTATGTGATCATACAGCTTCGAAATATTACCTTACATGACAAAACTGAGTATTTTAACGGACTCAAACAATGTAAAAGCGGCCGAATTAGCTTCTTTTCTGTCTAGCTTTGACAGCCCTCCGTGGATCATGTGAGATTTTTTTCTGAATGGGTTATTATACACACGACATCTTACTACAGCCTGTTGAATCTCTCATCTATTGCATGTCTTCGCTTTCTCTGTCCGTCTTTCTGTGTGTGTGTGTGTGTGTGTGTGTGGTCAGCTCCTCCTTCACTGGCTCATTTTCCCTCCCCTGATTTCTGCTGGAGAGACTTTTTTCCTCTAACACACGTGATGTGTGTTTAGATTTAAAATTAAGCACCAGGAACAAGTGAAAGATACTAAGATCCTGCCAAGCAAGTCTCCTACAATAACGCTGGAGTAGCTGATTGCTTTAGAAATGTGCCACATCCTCTGACTGTGCAGATTGTGTTTTAGATGTATAAACCAGCAACATGGTTCCCTGCTAAGAATGTTGATGCAGCTGTGTCAGCCTTGTAAAACTATTCACAGCTCTTTTGTTTACCTTTATAACCACAAACCACAATGCTCTAGATTGGAAAATTACCTTGGAGACCCACACAAAGGTCCGTTCAAGCTCAAATGGATGGATGCCTCCTGCGAACATCCATAATTTGCCTGTATTTAGTTGATCAATTTTCCCCTCCAGGGAATGTCGTGCCCATCATCACATTATCTATGCAGAAGGTGTGTGCAGGAGGGTATGCAGTGCTGCTTTAGTGGAAGCTCAGTCTTTGTGTATTCAGACCACAGTACCTCCCCTTTAAATACTTACATGTCACATGAAAATACTCTTCCTCTGATTATCTGTCCCTTTACACCTGCATTTTCTCTGTTGTTTCGATGTCGTTTACATGGTATAAGAAATCTGCCTCTTTATCTTTCAGGTTTTTATGTATCCTCACTCATTATTCCTTGATTTTAACAGGTGGTTGCAAAACAGGAAGGGCTGCCACAATTTAAATTAAGTTGACCGATGGCTGTTGTGGTCTGATTAGAAGGAAAAAATAATGATAATGTGACCCAATTCTATCAGTAAATAAAATCAATAAACCACTGTGATTTGCTCTGAGAAAAGTGGATGTTTGTATTGATCCATCTCAGAAGTATAAATCAATATTTGAATGAACTCAATTCAGTATTTCAACCCGAATGTTCAGATGTAAAAAATATATATAAAAACAAAAATACATTTTGATAGTTTAAAAAAAAAATCAGTATTTGTGAATCTATTGTTTATAAATCCTATTTGTAGATCTATTAACTATATTTTAATTAAATCAAAAATCAAAAATCGACACGTGATGTAGTTCCAGACGCCCATTAACAGATACATTTGTACATCTACAACTATTTACTGTTGTCTATCTTTTATTTAAGTGCATCAGAATAAAGGGGGCTGAATACTAATACACCACGCTCTGCCATATTTTTTCTGCTAATTTCGATTTGTCAAACTAATCAAATTCCAGTAGAGAACACAGTAGTTTGCGGTTGAAACCTCACAAACGGGATGAAAAGTTCGAGGCGTATGAATAATTTTGCACACCGTTAAATAATTACAAACTAGCTGCGCTGAGGAGACGTTAAATTATCTCCATGGAAACCTGATTTCTGCTTCGGATCTGTGATCGCCGGCGCACAAAGCGAGCCGTCATCACCGGATGCAGCTTGTTGGTGTTTACGTGTCGTCAGAGCCGTATAGCGTCAGGTTCAGGATCGACGTTAATGGAGAGGATGGCTGCTTGCATCACGTTTGACCGAGTTCATGCCAGGCAAGCCGCCCAGCTGCACTTCCTCTAACAGAGATCTGTCTCTGCTGCATTTTAATTAGATTCCAACACGAGAACGTAGTAATAACTGTCATCCTTTAAACACGAAGTCTTTTTTAACCCATCCAGTCGGATTTGGGTTCTTGTCAACCCAAATCAAGACTGGGTTGACAAGATAAGCGGTTTGATAAGCGGTAATGCTTTGTTTATTTTCCAAAACAGTTTTTCATCCTGCCCATGCAACAGGTTCTTCCCTGAGTTCTGCTCAGCTTGCACGCTCGCTGCTTTGTTTATCCGAAGCCACAGGCCTCGCCGAGCAACCATGTCAGGCCTCCCACCCTGCTGTCTCCTCGGCTTCGGTTTTGTGGCTCAAATTCCTCGACATGTGCGATACAGAAAATACCTTTAACGTCTCCGCAGGGTATTGACTGGGGCTATTTCTGATCCTCTGTTGTTGCCTGTTGAGCCTGTCGCCACAACTTAACTCATGTAGAGCTTGACGTGGTTCAAACCACCTGATCCGTCTCCGTTTTGTTGTCATTTACCCTCAGAGAATTTGTTTTTGATAGTTTGGGAGTGTTTGTGCCAATGGATCAGATTTATATAAGTTACCCAGGTCAGAATCTCAGGTTTATACGAGACGGTAGGATTTCTGGAATGTTAAAAAGCGGGTCCTACCCATGTGTTCAGAGCCATTTCACCGTGAAAACAGGAGCAGATGTGAACCAGTCCAGGGAAGTGCCAACCTTTTTTTTTTTGCGTGTACCAGCCTCTGTTGCATAAACTTAAAGGGTTTCATAACACAAAACAGCGTCGGCTTGTCCGCTTCAGCTGAATCGCTGTCCTGTGTAGAAGCTCGGCGTTCAAGGGAAAAGATACTTAAAATATCACACGTCTGTTTGTGTACACAAACATGAGTCAAAGTGAAACTAAAAGCCATGGTTTAGCAGTTCTGGATGGAGAGGCCGTGGACTGGGACCGTTTAAAGACATTTACCTTCAGGATGTGTTCAGGAACGTTCTGAGAGAGAACGTAAACACAAAGACTTTCCCTGTGTTCTGAGCAATTAGCAGGGAGGGTTTTTTTTATTCTTGGACGAAAACTACTAAACAAACTGGGGCTGACCTCACTGACATCAAACAATGGACAAGTCAGAGCCGTTGACAAAAGGCTTTATTGCGACGTAGACGTTGTATAACTCTGAGGATGTTCTTCTCTGGTTAGATTGGACAGTGCTGAGAGTCCACAGTACGGCCAAAATCTAATTAGACATGTCCTGTCATTATGCGGAGCTGCTTTTCCTCCTGTGTGTTCTTTTTTTTTCTGGAGGGTAATTATTCATACCACTGCAGAGTTAGGTTAGTTAGACATAATATCAATGTCTTGCATCGGCTTATCCATTGTTTTAGCATTTTCAGAAAGACGCCCATCTCATTGAAACAAACTTCTTGGCATGAATAACATTGGGGGGCCTAACTGTATCTATTCAGGACTCAAAGTTTATTACACATCCACAGTGAGCTTCATAGTGCTTGGCAAATGTATACAATTCACATTTTATGTCAGGAACACACCCAAACGTATCCTGGTTAGATTTTATGTGCTAACTGCTGAGCCGTGTTAAACTTGGGTTCAAATGTGAAGTAGAAATAACTGACGAGCTATTCCTGTTCATCTCCACAGCATGATCCTGCCATTAACATGCTTACCAGTGGGGGAGGTCTTCAGAGATCCGTGAGGTTTTGACTGCAGTTTCTGTTTAACAAATAGATGGCCGCTAATCTCAGTGAGTTGCGCAGGATTTGTTTTTACTGGAATCACATTGTAAAAGGGGTTGTAGAGAGAAACGGTGTGAAAAAGTTCAAGGGTTCAAAGGGTTTAACGAGGCATTGTATTTAACAGATGAGCATATCGGAGACCACATGTGTGAGAGGCGTGTGGGCGACAGCATAGGACAGTGGAGGGAGGTTTTCAGAAATGGACTCTGACCTTTCTGCCATATGTAAAGAGGACAACAAAATAAACTACAATTATGCATTAGCAGTGAAAACGTGGAGGGAACTATAGGGAAGGAGTGGGTTAAACATTCGTCTGCCATAACGAGCTCAGCGACTCATTTGTTGCCACTGGTGTGGGGCTCATGTTGTTCTTCCTCGAGAAACTGAAAGGACCGCTGGCCCAGGCTGTTTCTAATACGGGCTAAACGTTAAGCAAGCAGTAGATAAATTGCATTTTTAACAGCTGAAAAACTGAAAATGCTCACAATCTGACCTTAAAATATCTCAAACTTCTCTCTACCATCATTTCTAAAATATTTCACTGTATATAGTGGTGGTAAATTGTGGTAAATTCAATTCAATTGCATGTACACTCCAATTGATCCAAGTCATCAAATAGTACAACAAGCTAATTTATTATTATTATCCATCCATCCATCCATTTTCTTGCACCCTTGTCCCTTAGTGGGGTCGGGAGTTGCTGGTGCCTATCTCCAGCTGGCGTTCCGGGCGAGAGGCAGGGTACGCCCTGGACAGGTCGCCAGTCTGTCACAGCATTATTATTATTATTATTATTATTATTATTATTATTATTATTATTATTATTATTATTCAAATTAGCTCAAAAATTCTGTCTAAAGAAAACCAGCAGTTTGCTTCGAGTCATTGACTTATGAGCAGGCAAAAACTCAGAGCGCCTATTTGACTAAAAGGAAAACAAATGCATAAATGAGACGGTCATCTGAAAAAGGATTGCTGAGATGACCGTAAAAAATGCAATATTAAAAATTCAATAGGATTTTTATTGCGGTTATCTTTAAAAAATCTCTCAAACATAGGCAGTATACCAAAACCATAAAAATTAAAAAAAACATTTTTATTGGGATTTTTATGTGGCTCACACAATACAAAGTAGAGCATAACTGTAAAGTGAAGAGAGCTGCAATGGAATATTGGTCTGTTTGAGCGGCCTAGTTAAAGTCATTTGTCATTTTAAAGGTACAAAATGTTGAATGGTTTTTTTTATTATTATTTTGTACATAAGGGACCTTTTGCGGTTTAAAATAAAAATCTAAAATCTAACCACAGTGCAAGCATGTACAGGCACAGGAGACCTTCCTAACAGCAGCAGCAGCAAGACGACGATTGAATGAAAAATCAAACTGATTTCAGTTTTCAAAGCCTTCTTTCGACCAAGTGGGACTCAACAGACGCATCATGCTGACATGTTTAGAGATCAGATGAACACAGGTTTCACTTCCTGAATTTCAGAGCGGTCTATTCTCTTTTCTTCTATGCAGCAAAGTCTCAGCATGAGGGTTGGCCACTTGCACACTTGAAGTCTTACCCAGGAGAGCTCATTACTTTACGACTCGGTGCCTCTGAACGCCGACAAACCCCAAGATGGAGGAGCAGTCCAGTTTCCCTAATGTCAGCATTCCCTGCCACAATGAGCAGAGGGACAAGAAGAAGCGCTACACAGTGCGTTGTTTCTATTCACACACACACACACGCATGTTTGCGCATCTATCTTTGTGGGGACTTTCCATTGACTTCCATTCATTTCTACAGCCTAAACCTTACCTTTACCCTTTTCCTAACCCTAACCATCACATACCTAACCCTAACCAAAACTCAATTCACACCTTAGTCCTAACTCGCCCTAAAACAGGGTTTCCCCTTGTGGGGACCAAGCTTCGGTCCCAACAAGGAGCAATTGGTCCCCTCAACGTAGTATATGTCAGGAAAATTGTCCCCACAAGGTATTATAAACTAACGCACACACACACATATATCTATCTATATATACATAGATATATATATATATGTTTTTAATTGGAAATGTCAAAGTGGATCTTTGTGGTTTAGGGTCTCAGTTTTGAAGCAAACACTCTGCCATTTGTTCATCTGAACACTTTTTCCATTTCTTCTGTGTGTTTTTTTTCCCCAGGTTTACAAAGTGATGGTATCTGTTGGAAGACATGAGTGGTTTGTCTTCAGGCGATACGCAGAGTTTGATAAACTATATAACACAGTGAGTCCAATTTTCTCCACAAATAAATGTGATACTTCCATAAATTTGAGTCTTTGAATTGTTTGCATTTTCTGATGATAGCAGTGACGCTAACTGTAGACTGTTTATGTTTTTCTTTCCAACTCAGTTAAGAAAACAGTTTCCATCTATGAACTTGAAAATACCAGCAAAAAGGATATTTGGGGACAATTTTGACCCAGGTGAGTGAGTGCTAATAAATGAAAGCTCCAATAATAATCAGATCGATGCATTTTGTGTGTATTTTGCTGTTTCTGTTCAAACATGCATCCTTTCTTACAGAATTCATCAAGCAAAGAAGAGCGGGGCTGCATGAGTTCATCAAGCGGATTGTCACAAATCCTCAGCTTTCCAGCCAGTAAGTGCTGCAAATATATTGGAGGAAATAATAATTTGATGACATTTTTAATGGTGGATTTATTGTGATGCGGAGAGATCGAGTACCAGGCAAAACTCCAGATCAAACCTATAGTTTAGTTTTACAGTCACAGATTCTCCTGACCTTTAATTCATGTAAAGTACAAATCATTTCTTTCATTCCATCTTCTCCTCCAACTTGGACAAGACAAAACACTTGTCAAGCAGTAGCTACACCTGTGGATGGAAATGCTCAATCTTTTTCATTGGAGTCAGGTTGATCATTAGAAAGGAAGTGGATCAACTCAGCTGAGCTGAAGCTCCTTCTTTCCTGTCTGTTTTACTTTACAGATCATTTAACTTTTACTTTTGAAGGCGTTTTCTTTTGTGGTTCATGTTTTCTATTAACATTTGTTGAAATATTGTTTTTTTTATGAAAATGAAAACAAAAATGTTCGCAATAGTGTAGACCAATTAGGAGACATCTTACTGGTTTCCTGATTTTTTTTATGTAAATATGTATTGCACTAAATGATGTGCAAATTACTTTCTAACACTGGATTGGATTTTTGCTTGATATGATCGCTGCTCATTTAAAATTAATCTACAGTCTACTCAAATGAAATATTTGTTTTCTCCTGTGTACACTGATAATATTTAAAAGATATATATATATATATATATATATATATATATATATATATAAAACTTTGATATAAAATTTATTGAACCAACATTTAGTATTACAGTTTTTTTTTATTCAGTTCTACTTTGTCTAAAGACTCTTACTGATGTTTTATTAATTTCTTTGTTCCAAATTAAACACGGCAGTCCAGATGTAAGGAGCTTTCTTCTAATGGACAGGAAGAACCAACTTTCAGATGCCTCTGAGGACGAGGATGATAAAGTAAGCGAAGACTCGTGTGAACAGATGTATGAAATTTTTGCTTCTAAACCATTGTGGTTTAGCCACACACTTTTAACACGTTTGTTAAAAGTGTGTGGCTGCTGTTGCAACTCTCCTCCTCGGTTAGTTATGTCCTGGTAGTTAATGTAGATAATGTTTGTCTGGTGTTTAACAGAACA
The DNA here is from genome assembly GCA_903067075.1 of Micropoecilia bifurca. Taxonomy (NCBI): domain Eukaryota; kingdom Metazoa; phylum Chordata; class Actinopteri; order Cyprinodontiformes; family Poeciliidae; genus Micropoecilia; species Micropoecilia bifurca. The sequence continues at coordinate 46,010 of CAEGAF010142229.1, read as the reverse complement.
GCTCTACCTCCAGAAACATTAACCTGGGACCCTCTGGAAATCCACAGTGAGTGTCCTTCTTTGGGTGATGTTTGTGTGAAACATTTGTTCCCTTTGGTCCTCCATGAAGTAGTGACAAACATTAATGTTGTATCTTTGTCTTCCAGGGCAAAGCCTACAGACTTCGACTTTTTAAAAGTTATAGGAAAGGGGAGTTTTGGAAAGGTAGGAGAACCCTGCGATATTGGAACATATGCAGTCCTTTCAAAAGTGTTTGCACACTTGCATTTTTTTTACATCTTGTCACATTGAAACCGAAAACGTCAGATAAACATATCCTACTATTATATATTGACCCCCCTTGTGTGTGTGGCATCTTTTAGTCTGATACCTCTAAGTATAATCCAGTGCTACAAATGCCTCTCATTGTGTAGAGTTAATGAACAGAAGGAACGTTTTTTTTTTTGTTTTTGTTTTTTTTAGTACTATTTTGAGGCACCTATGTGTTAAAGTTTATTTAAATGAAAATTTTTTCAGTTTTGTGCTGAGGAACAACTAAGTTTTAGTTCTGCATCTGTTGGCCTTTCCATTCAGGAAGTGAGAATCAGTTCGGGAATTACTATGGTTACCTCCGAGTGAAACATCTAATTTGCTTTGTTTCCTCACGACACAGGTTTTCCTTGCGAAACGGAGACACGATGGAAAATATTATGCAGTCAAAGTTTTACAGAAAAAAGTCATTCTCAATAGGAAAGAGGTAACGTTTCAAATCGGCGACGATCGCATGATCGTTGGTTTTGCCGTGTTGTAACCCTCCCTCTGAATTATTCTTCCAATCAGCAAAAACACATCATGGCAGAGCGCAACGTCCTGCTGAAGAATGTGAAACACCCCTTTCTGGTCGGGCTTCACTATTCCTTTCAGACCACAGACAAGTTGTACTTCGTCTTGGATTTCGTCAATGGAGGAGAAGTGAGTTGTTTCAGTTTAGGAGGGAATGAGCCACGCGCACAAGACTGACTCACATGATTCAGCCATGGAATGAAGTAATACAGGATAGAAGCACTGAGCAGCTTTGATTGGAATAACCTTGGAGTGGTTATTTTCTGGTTCAAACATCTGCATGTTTGAAATTCTTCTCAGAAATTACGGCATTACTCAAAAAAATGACTTTTGAGTGTCACTTCTCTGGAGATTGATGTCAAGTGTGATTTGCAGTCTTTTTTTTTAAGTTGCGATTTGTGACTGTGAGAATGACTAACGGCAGCCTGCGTTTCTGAATGCACACAATACTTTCAGATGTTGTGTTAAATCACTGCATTTTCAATCTGAATTTAAATAATAATAAAAAAAAACCTGTATGCTGCTGTGTTCCTGGGAAAATTCACTGAAACGTTCTTGTTTCAGCTTTTCTTTCATCTTCAAAGAGAACGGACATTTCCAGAGTCCAGAGCGAAGTTCTACATTGCTGAAATGGCAAGTGCGCTCGGATATCTGCATTCTCTCTACATTGTTTACAGGTATGCCGAACCAGGCTTTGCCTAGGGTTAAGGCTTTTGTGACATATTTTGGAGATGTACTAAAACAATATTGTCAGTAGTTCAGTTGTTTTGTTGTGAGTTTATGTTAATGCAAGAGCAGAAGACATGAAATGGGATTTCCTAATGAAAATATGCATGCAATGGCATTTAGTCCCTATTACTTATAAGCTTCAGTGTAAATTCAGCTGTTCTGCGACGCTTTAGAGCTTTTTTATAGCACAAACAGCATCGTAAAGACCAAGGACAGCCGTCATGTCAAAGATAAAGTCCTGGCTAATCCGAAATGCAAAGATGTGGACAAACCTACCAAGAGCTTGTCGTCGATCTAAACAGTCAGGCTAGAAAAGGAAAGATTTACTCTGAGAAGCAGCCAAGGAGCTCCGCTTCCGAAGGAGCTGCAGAGAGCCACAGCTCAAGATGGGCAAATCTGTTTCCACCACAACAATTGGTCGTACATTCTTCAAATCTGGCTTTTATGGAAGAGTAGCAAGAATAACTCACTATCCCCTTCTTTCAAACAACGTCGTGGTGGCATCACATTGTTGATGATATTGTTCAGCAGAAACCAGGGAGCTAATCGTGTTTGATTGGAAGAGGCATGAAACTAAAGACGAGGCAGCTCTGGCTGAAGACTGGGACAAACGTTCACTTTTCACCAGGACAATGACCCTAAACATACAGCCAGGATTATTTTATATCAAAATGCATCCATGTCGTTCAGTTTAGACCTAATTTAACTGAGAATCTGCTGCAAGGCTTAAATGTTGATGTTTACCGATGCTCTCCATTCACCGTAACAGAACATGAGCTGCTTTGAGAAGAACGATTCAGTTTCAGACAAACCCAGTTGAGCTGAATTTAAAGTCAAAAGATGACTTTGTGTTGGTTCATTGTGCAAAATCCCGATAAAATGAATTGGAGTTTGTGTTTGTAACATGACAAAATGTGGAATAGGTCAAGAGACCTGAATACTTTTACTCTAGTAATGTTATAAACTAGTTCTGTTGAGTTAATTGATGCAAAGAGCATCTATTAGCATATTTTGTGCATTGTCATGTTGTATGTGGCAGTTTATTCTGGTTGGTCTATATCTTCTTATTTCTCTTCTGTTCTCACAACGAAGGCAATTTAATTAAAAAAAATAACACATGTACTCCCTTTAGTATTATTATCTCAAAAAGACTAAAAATCAGCTCTCAGATGTGTAGATAACAGCCTGACCACTTAGTGCCCAGACAGAAGACAGCTAGCTCTCAAGTGTTTTTTGAGTCCATATTCCAACTTTAGACCTGTGTTTAGCAGACCAATCTTGATCTAAAAATATTTACATTTCAAGCAGACATTTGATTTCTAATACAAATTATTTATTATTATTATTTTTCCTCCAGAGACTTAAAGCCAGAAAATATTCTGCTTGACCATGAGGTGAGTGTTTATGTTTTAACTTTTCATTCATGCCCTGCATGTCGTTTTGTTGGACAGTTACATGCTCAGAGTTTGTACTCCAGTTTTCCAGGAATTTGTGCGCTCTGTCTTGTAATTTCCAGCTGGAGGTGATGCATGTGATTGGATTAGGTCTTACTGTGTTCTGCGAGGAAACGGTGAATGGGACTGACGGGGTTACTTCACTGGCAGCATTCCTGGCAACAATGGAGACCTCAGTGTCTGGGGATAATGAGGTGCTTGTTTGGCACGTTGTCTAAAAGTGTCCGTGTCTTATCTTTGAAGGGACATATCGTGCTGACTGACTTTGGATTGTGCAAGGAGGGCATTTCCCAGACAGATACCACCTCTACATTTTGTGGAACTCCTGAGGTAGCGTGAATGTTTGCTACATATCCTGCAGCCTTGACAGAAGCTTTGGGTTTGAACACATAAGAATGATTTGCTTAAGTTGCTTTTTGACAGGGAAAAAGGATAGCATCCGCACAAACGCTGTCAACCAAAACAAAATATCAAATTAAATGTCATATTTGTGTTTTTGCTCTTCAGTATTTGGCTCCAGAAGTCCTGAGGAAGCAGCCGTACGACAACACAGTGGACTGGTGGTGTCTGGGATCCGTGCTGTATGAAATGCTCTTTGGTTTAGTGAGTTTCTCTTCAGTTGTTTCGATCATTCAAACGTGAAGATTTATATTCTCGGTCTTCACAAACTGTTGAATCATCACAATGAGTCAGGCATGCTAATGCTATTCATTTGTTTTTTGGGGGGTTTTTTATGCTCTAGCCTCCATTTTACAGCAGGGACACACATGAGATGTATGACAACATCCTCCACAAACCGCTAGCAATGCGCCCTGGAGCTTCCAGCACAGCCTGGTCTCTCCTTCAGGGTCTGCTGGAGAAAGATCGCACACACAGACTGGGCTCCAGAGACGACTTTGTAAGTGTTAATTCACATTTTCTTTTTACTTAAACTTTTTCAGATTTTCATCCTATGACCACAAACGTCAACGTATGATATTGAGTGGTGTATAAATATTTTAAAATGTTTCGTTTTTTGCAAATAAAAATCTGAAAAGTAGTAGATTTAAGGAAGCTGCATTCAGCTTCCTTAAATCTGATACTTCTAAATAAAATCCAGGGCAACCAATTGCCTTCAGAATCGACTATACAGGAACTACCAAGCAGGTCAGAGGTTAACTTGTGGAGAAGCTAAAGCAGATGTTGTTGTTTATATGACTCATAAGCTATTAGCACAAGTGTGAACCTACTAACACATGATGACTCCTCACCGGAACTGACAGGCCCAATATAAACTCTGAAGTTTGTTGCTGCAATGAGACAAAACCTACAAAGCAAATAAAAGGGTATGAATGATTTTTTTCAAGTCAGTTTTTTGTTTTAGTTCTTGGCTCCCTCTGCTGGCTTATCTGGGAACAGAGTTTCTGCACAGTTTGGAAACGTATAGAATTTCAATGACGTTATTCCCAGAGAATATTGGGGGGGACAGAGTATGGAAATATTTCTATTTCTTTTCCTGTTGTCTAAAAGCTGTCTTTCTATCCATTTTTCAACTATCCATCCAAATGCTTGCCTTCCTTTTTTGTTTCTTTGTTTTCTTTTTTCAGTCCTCCATTCCTTCCTTTGTTCTCATCTTCCTTCTGTCCTTCAGTTCCTTTGTTCCTTCAGTCCTTGCATCCTTCCATCCATCGTCCGTCCCTTATAAGCCTTCCTATTTAGACAAGAAAAAGAGGCAGGTCTGGAAATGTGAGTTGGAAAAGTATGAAATGTCAACCTCACAAATGTGTAGGAGCCTTTTGACCGATAGAAAGTCATGATCTGGTTTATGTCTTTTTTTTCTTTTCAGAATGAGATCAAAACCCACAGTTTCTTCTTATCAATAAACTGGAAGGATCTTGAAGAGAAAAAGATCCCACCTCCATTTACACCTAACGTGGTAAATATGTTATTTACATTTGCCTTGACTGTCATGTCAATTTTATGCAACTTTGGCAACCCCATGCAAGGATTACATGTTTAGAACAATATGTTTTCAGTATAGAAGTAATCAATATCACATGCTTACTTATAATTAGTTGAGCAGGAAAAATCAAGTTCCTATGCTCATGCAGTGTTGTGCATTTCATAATGCAATGTAGCTTACAGGACACATTTTTCCATCATTGCATTTAAAATGTAACTTAACATTTCTGAGACACTTTCTCCTACTGTCTGTCATTACACCTACTGCATGTATTTTGTCGTTTTGAGCCATGCAATTTCTGAATGTTTTGACAGAGCTGTTCCAGCGATATCGCAAACTTTGATCCCGAGTTCACAGAGGAGATGGTTCCCAACTCCATATGCTGGACTAAAGATCACTCCATAGTCAACGCCAGTGTTATGGAGGCTGACGATGCCTTTTTGGGCTTTTCTTACGCCCCTCCTTCTGAAGATTCATTCCAGTGAAACGTCCCCATCGGGGTTCCTCATTTGCCTTAACAATTGTAATTTTTTTTTTGACTAAAGGGAAAAATGTTAGAACAAAGAGGTTTATTTGTCCTGCGAAGCCAAAGCAACCAACAGAGAATAACCTGCATTTAAAACAGATTTTGATTGGAAGAAAGTCTTTATATTTTACTTGTTTTGTATTTATATGAATATATATATAACAGATGCTATATTTTAGAATTCAGCTAATGTCCTTACTTGGTAATGTGATTTCAGGTCTTTTCTAAAAATGAGCCTTAAAATGATCCCTGAAATAAAATCAATAAGCAGGCGTTTGAAAACTTGAACAGTTCACTGTACTTACAAAGAAAGATCCTATCGAGTTTGTCCATATTCTTAAAATAAACAAATGCTTGTTGTATGGAGGTTCTACTTGCAGAGCAAGTGGATTATAAGCATTTTTGGTTTATTTGTCATGCTAGTGAAGTTGCCTAACAGTTTCCTTTTTTTTCTTTTATACTGGAATTTTTTTTATTTCCTTCAACACATCTGTTCATATAATTAGAAAGTCACAATACTTCAGCTGACCTGTACTTCTGCAGTAATGATTAAAAAAACCAAAGGCAAAAGTTTATATTGTGTGTTTATTAGTATTTTTAGATGTAATATTATTTAGTCAATATATTCATATATAAATGTGACTGAAAAAAAGACATAGTCGGTTAAAAAGGGAATCCTGAAAAAAAATTGTGAAAAGGAAATACAAATATTGATACTGAAACACCTTGCAGATTTTAGAAGAACTTACAGCAGAGTTGAGAAAATCACATTTGAGATTCCTCAGGGAGCCAACCAGGGGTCCCTTCTATTTAATATTTAAGATAAGTAGCTATGCAGGGGACACACAACTCTGCATTAGTTCCACCAAGAGAATATCAACCTATTCAAGCAACGAGTACCGACATGAGCACAAGCATTTCAAACAAGTCAGTTAAAATTAGTACAGACATTATAGTTAACGTAACTATCCAGTAGGCCAAGATGTTGGTTTTATTTATTTTCCAATCTTTTTTGTTTCTCTTTTTACAACATCACTAAACTCAATATGCTTTCTCATAATCATTATTGATATTAGGTAAATTTCTGAAGAGGCCATTACGACCCCAAACCTCCATGTTTGTGACCCAAGGTGGGTTCCCGAGCCCAACTTTGGACTCGGTGGAAGCCGCGAATCGGAAGCTAACTTCGTCGTCGTGTTGAACAAAAATGTTATCTAGATTTTCTTTTCTTTTTTTAAAAATTTGAAACAAATGGCTAACATTTTATCACTGAAAGAATCAGTTGTGGTTTATTTAGACAGAAGTGGTGGGCTTCAGAAGCTTTCGGACGACTGCAGACCTCTAAACGGTAATAATTTAGCTGTAGGCTACATAAGGCTATATTTACCGTGGCTAACTACGTTTTGCTCCTCCTCATCAGACCCCCAGCAGACCGAGGCAGTCTACAGGTTCAGGGTTCTTGTAAATCCTTCAGATTTAATAGAAATGGATCCTAGACTAGGGGACTCTGTCCTGCATGATCCACTCAGAGCCGCCTATCTGTTTCAGTCAGTAAGTGAAAACTTCCAGATGACCCAGCTAAAGTGAGACCAGACCTGTGCAGTAAGACTAACTATATGCCTTTATTCCTTCATTCAGGTGTGTTTTTTGGCTATAAAAACACTTTCACTTACTGACAAAATACATACAGCGAGTCAGGTATGAAGACAATGTTCTTATGTCTCATTGGTAACCAAACTGTAATCACCACTTATTGGAATTAAATAAAAATCTGAAAATAAGACTGGATATTTAGTCACCCTCAGTACTCTAATACCAGTAAATGAAATAAAATAATTCCATTAACCTTAGAAGTCCCTGTCTGTATCCAGTTAATTTAATCTCAATTCCAAGATAAATTTATTTGAAGGCCACAGAGGTTTGTTTGAGAGTGTTTGTGAAGAAACAATATCATGAAGTCCAAGGGATGTTAATTTATGAAACAATATCCTAAATCGGTGTTCTTCTAAGTGAGGGCCCCTGGGGGACCACAACGTGGCCCTAAGGAGGCCTCAGAAAGTTGGAGGGAAGATGAGAAGAAAATGCCAAATTTAAAAAATGTAATACGTTTTTTAATAAGTCAAATTTGTATATTTTTATACAATATAATGTATTTTTCAGTCATAAAACAAATTTAGTCAAATTTATCTAGCTGCTTTGATCTTCACTTTGCGAAACTGACAACTTTCCGTCTAGAAAAAGACAAAAGGAATGAGTCATCATTTAAGCTATACATTGTAACAATTAAATACACAGAAACTGTAGAATTTAAGTTAACTAAATATGTGAATGTCCAAGGTGATATAAATATTTTTAACAAAGTGTTGTGAATACAGTAAAAGTGCTTTAAGTCAGACTTAATTTTTCTTGTTATTTTCATTTGAGGTGAGTGTTTCTCTGAATTTTACACATCTTCCTCCATTCCCTGAGTACACGTTGGACCTCAGCGCTTTTCACCAAGTGTACGGTCCCATGAGGCCCGTCTCCATGGAGGGGGCAGTCACTGCCATAACGAGGGTCACGAAATACACCCAGGGGGCAAGATTCCTCTGTACTGACGACGACTGCCCTGGCTCTACAGGTAACCTTCAGAAAGAAATGATCAACACTGTGTATCTTTGTCCTATTTAGTACTTTTAAAAGTTTTAGCCCACTCTTCAGTTACTTTGCTAGACTTCCTCATCTTTATTTTTATTCAAGTTCCTATCGTGTTATGTTTCCTCTCATGTTTTATGGTTTTCTAATGAGCATAAAAAACACTAAATGCCAGATCTAAACCTATTCTGTTACACCCAAAAAACCAGTTTAACTTCAGTGTGAACAGACTAGATCAGGAGAAAGTTTTAATCAGTTATCTTTGGCATCTAATAGAGTTCAGGACGTGTGAAAGAAATAATGCGATCGTAGCAACTAATGACTCAAGCTTCTCTGAGCTGTACAAACTCACCTTAAATTTGGTGCTTTATGGCAAAGCCCTCCTCTGACAAGGGGTGTTAATACACTTTTAGTTTGGATTTCTTTGTCCGTATTGTTTCTTTCAAAGGTTTCCACCACATCCGAGTCCACGCACCTGGAGCCACCGAGTCAGCCACGGTGAGAAACGACTTCAGCTGCATGATCTGCAGCTCCCAGCTGAAGGAGGATGTGAAGTTTAGAGTGTTAGGAGGTGAGACACTTTCTTACCAGCGTCAGACGATTTATAGAACATGTCGTCGTGCTTACGGGTTTAATCTAATCGGTTCTCTGGAAACAGACAAACAGCTGGTGGAGCTGATCCATGTCGAAGCGTTGGATGTCCTGAGAGGCCGACAGCAGAGCTCTTTCAGATACCAATCTGTCACCCTGTTTCTCAGAGGCAAGTCTTTAGCGACCTTGCTGTTTTCCAGAAGTGTCTTCACAGAAGTGTTCACACCGCTGAATCTGTCCACGTTTCATAGCGTTGTTGCCACAGAATGAAAGCAGTCAGCGTTACATCAAGTCAAGCAGATTTTAGCCACTCAAATTGTGTTTCTTTGATCGCCTGTCAAAGAGTTGGCTAGTTAGCTCAGCTAGCTGTGAAGAGATACAGCTCTGACCCAGCCCATCAGACTTGTGACATATGATCAAGGGACCATCATTTGAATGCCAAAAAGCTCCTCAGCTCCATCTCCATGTACGAGATATTAGCTAAAAAACACTAGAAGAAATCATTCTGCAGCACAACCGTACCAAGAGTGAGTTCATGTAAATAGGTTTTTGTGCCGCCGACCGTCCCACGCTGTGATATTAAGTGTTTCTGCCCCTTCTAATAACATCGTCCTGCCAGAACCCATGAGAGCTCAGCAGATCTCAGCAGCGGCATTAACATATTCTGTTGACCCAGTCATGTGGAGGAACCCAATACAGGCGGTTCCTGTTACTAAACACATATAAGAGCAAGGAACACTCATTAGCTAGACGTGCTGGTCGCTCACAGAGAAATCTTTGTCCTAAGCGCCTCGTTTTGTTTCTCTTGGCGGGGGTTGTTATTGGTGCGCCGTGTCTTTTTAATGGAGACCCCGTCGAGTCTTATTGCTTTGTTTTCCCTCTCCTCACGCAGACGAGCTGTGCCACTCGATGACAATCGGTCGACTCTACAGGGTGGTGGGCATCCCTGTGCTTGTGCATCAGTGGCCAAGCGTTACCTGGAGCGTGGAGGCGAACAGCGTTCAGCCGTGGGAGCCGCAGCGTAAGGCAGACAGAATCTCAAAATCAACACCAGAGTTGAAGCTCGGCCCTGTAGATAATAGAGACGCGATCAGAGGAATCTTCGCACACGTTGAGCAGGGTTAACATGAATCCGTTTAACCTTTTTTTTTTGTCATGATTCAAACAGAGGTGGGCAGCAACTGTGCTTAATATGAGCTTCTGCTGCCTTATTTTGTGCTTTATTCGCATTAGTTCATATTTTAGTTTTTAAATTTCAGAATTGGCATCATTTTTTTAATTTTAAATTTTTGGATATCAATTTTTTTGCTTATACTTTTCTTGTACTTGTGTAAATCTACATGGTTGCTACTCTGCCCACCTCTGTAGTGTACAACCCCAACCTTCCACAAAATGTTACGTTTTTCAAGCCGTTCTTTGCTCCTTAATGTTTGTATTTGAGATCACTCGGGGTTTTCTTCCTGCTGCTCTTCCATGAAGGCCTAATTGGTGGAATCGATGTTTATAGTTATTGACTTAACAGATTATCCAACCTCAGCTGCTGACAGGATACTAAAAAGTTCACAGGGTCAGAGTATCGCACTGTTTTCTCTATATTTGTCACGTTTTCACAGCTCTGCCTCCAGGCTGCCGTAAAGAGTCCCCCAGATTCCTGGAGCTGTCGGAGCGCGTGGCTTCCTCTCCCTGGAGGTTCCCCGCCGTCGCCGCTCACTGCTTTGGGCTGGACCTGACTCCTCCCGGCTTGTACGACACACTTAAACTGTGTCTGCTGCTCAGCTTGGTGCAGACCAGAACCGATGGCGACGAGCCCGGTTTGGATCTCCTGGTGGTCACGGCTGACACACTCGTGCTAGACAGGTGAAACGATGTCGGTGAGCGACCGTGACGTCACCGAACGTAAGCGAAGCTTGACTCTGATCCTCCCACTCCTTTTCGTGCTAGACTAATGGCGTACAGTTTGAGTCTGGCGTGTCGCGGGGTCAGACATCAGGCCTCCGCTGAGATGTTTGCCTCTCTGTCCCGAGACGAACATGGAGCAGGAAGCGCCAACATCCACGCTGGCTCTGCACTTCTCGCCTCTGGGGGCATTTGCATGCTGGGAGATCTTGGCTTTTACAGAAAGGACAAACTGGACCACATACAGTCAGGTTTGCCCCTTCCTCCTCCTCCTCCTGGTTCGGTAAGAGCAGCATTGTCTTTTGTGATGAAGGTTTAGGAGTGCATGTCTTCATTTTGTCAGTTCTGGAGAGCCGCTCTGTGTCCGTGTTCATCCCTGGGAAGAAGTACGGAGAAGAAGCTGACCAGCAGCTTTCCTTTCCAGTCCAGTGCAACTTCTGGGCTCTCACAGACTCGTCTCAGCGCTCTGGGAGGGCGGACTCAGCTGTACTGGGAACTGCAGTGAGTGCGGTCGCAACATAATGTCACGCAACAAGATGTCTGGACAACATCATTTCTTTGGAGTTTTACTGGGTTCAGAGTTTATGAGCAGCTTAGTTATCTTAAAGAGTGAAGACTGGATAAATATGGAAGCCACATTTATCATTTTCTAGATCTACGTTTGGAGAATATTTTGAGTTTCAAGACTTTATTTCTTATTTTATTAAATGAAAGGCGAAACTAAATTTCTAAAAAAATCACTAGATTTTTTTCCCACGTACTTATTTTGCCTTTGATTTGCCACTGTGGTTTAACATTTTTTACATTATCATTTTGCTGTACACTGAATTATTGGGAGCTTATAAATAAAAAGGTCATTTCACATCTAAATAAATATATATTAAGAGTTTTAATCCATATCTGTGATTCTTACCTTGGGTTTTGCATAAATCTTCACAAAAGATCTGAAAAAAGAAATATTTTTTTTCTTACAAACAGATTAAAAATATTATGATCATCAACGTGCTTTAGATACCAATTAGTCTATTTTAATTAATAAATTAAGTGATTAAAAATGTATATTTTTAAATTGAGCTTTTCTTATTTGGCACAGACATATAAAAAGTTATAATATCGCTTTTATTAAACTTATAAATAAGAAGCTGACTTGTTTCACGGTTTGTAGAACAAGCAAATAACACAAAATGACAATTTTAAGCTTTTACATGTAATGCTTTTATTATAATCTTAAAAAGTCTGAAAATGAAGATGTGACGAAATAAACAAAATGTGCAAATTTCAGAGATAGCTTTAGGATTAAGATATAATTTCTTTGCTTACAGATAAATTGTCGGTGACAGTTACGTTTTGACAGCAGCACCATTGAGATCGGATTCCGTTTTCTTTTTTTTATTGCGAGCAGGAAACGGGTCCTGGTCAAGCCCAGCTGGCGGAAACCTTTGGCCTCATCCTTCAGTGTGGAGACCGGGTGGGAGAGCGGGGCGCGGTGGCCCAGGCGCTCCACACCCTCCAGCAGGCCGTGCAGCCTGGAAGTCACCCTCGTTCATCCTGCTGGGAGTTTTCCACTGCAGACTACCAGGAGGTTTGCAAGCAAGTTCTGTCGCAATGACTTATTGTTTATTTCATCTTTATTTTCTAAGCGTTTGGGGTGTTTGTTTTGCAGCTGGTGGCTCGTTCTCGCGGCTTGCAAGTGGAGCTCAGCCCCGAAGCAAAGAAACTGATCCACGGTTACTACATGGCGAGCCGTCGAGCTCGCACTCTGAGTCAGGGGGTCAAGATTTCTTTGGCCTCCATCAAACTGCTGTAAGCACTCTCCTGAAAAGTACCAGGCATTGCTTTACTTCTTGATGTCACATTTCCCCCTCCTACCCTCCCAAGCAACGATGCTTTCCAGTGTAGTTTTGCCACCTTCCACTAGATGGCATCCAAGTTCAAACCTTTCCCCCTCCATTTTTCACTGGATTATGACAACTGTTTACAAATCTCTTCCACTGTGGTGACACTTTTATGTGGAGCTAAAACTTATGAAAACAAATCTGTTTTCAGTAAGTAGAAGGGAGAAGCAAGCCACACTCTTAATCTGAACGTATTTGTAGCTCACACCCTCAATCGGCTTTGATTCATTCATTTAAATCCTAAGCTATATACACTTTTAATTTCGAAACGTCACCAAGCATAAAAGTTGTCATGTAGCAGGTCTCGTTCCTCGCTGTTGTTTGGTCACAGGATCTCTTTGGCCGAGGCTCACTGCAAGCTCTGCCTCAGGACTAAAGTGCTGGAGGAAGACGCAGTGATCGCTGTGCTGCTGTGTGAAAACTCAGTCACTCTCAAGCACGGTAGTAGCTTTTTTAAATTTGCATTTTCATATTTACATCATCATGTAGGAGTGAGTTATACCAGCTGATGGATTAGATTCAGTGCACACACACTGTTTATTTCTGGTCATTTATACGATTGTGGCTTACAGCTAAAAATGAATAAATTATGACAAAAATACAGATAAAAGTATTACATAAACAGATATGTTGGGATGCAGTGCAGCATATAGTCGGGGTTGCTTTAATAGCATCCCTCGGATATTCTACGACTTACTTGCGACTGACTAATTGATTTACTGTCGGGTTTAGTTTGCTGGCCAATCAAGCTCATTGATATCATTGGTAATTTTAACAATGCTTAAAGCATAACCTGCCTCAAAAATTGCTTGGCTGCTCTAACATTCAACAAAAAATAATTACAGAAACAACACTGAAAACCTCTGACCTGATCTTAAGGAAGATTCTGTGTCTCTCCACTGTTCCTCCATAAACTGAAACCTTGACTTTACATCTAAAAAAAAGGAAAAAAAAGAAAAGGACATTTAACCACATAGTCACTCCTGGCTCAGGAGAGGCATAAGGGCCTTAAGGCTTCGGTTTTCCCTGTAGCCTGTCTACTTTTTGCCAATAGAGACAAGCGTTTTTGCAAAAGTAGAATATTCCCAACCAATGACAATCTGCCATGTAGCAAAAAAAAGAGTCCCCTTTGTGTTTCTGACAGCCGAGTCAAAGGGCACAGAGACAGGAAGAAATGGCAACACAATGACCTCTGGAACGCTGCACCAATTCCCTCATTTTGTTTATTCGTTGACATTACTGTAATAAAAAGAGGCAAATTACTGAGCCGAGCCTTGAAGACATCCAGTCTTTCTGGAGAGACAACCTTGAGTCCAGTAAACGTGCAGATTGTCGGTCCAGTGAGCCGAGGACCTGGTCCGATTAACTGAGAAGTGACAGGATGTCTTATCAGGATGTTTTCAGATATCAGAACCTGTTTGGCCTTACTGTAGTGAATTTTTTTTAACCAACCTCAAAGTTAGACCAGGTATTTAGAAATCACCATTATGAATATCAAATTTACATTTTCAGAGATCACTAGGTGCCATTATCTAAACAAAGCCTGAACCTTTATTCTCTGAATTGTCTTTTTATTTAATGTACTGTATGTTTATCTTTGCAGTTGATAACGTTTAATTACTAATAGTTTATTTTGACTAGATGCAACTTCAGCATTTACACCATTAATATATATATCTGTATGTTTAAGATAGACTTCCATCCTTTCAATGTCGGCTCCCTGAAAAATAAACCCTTCAGATGGACTTTTTTTTAAAGATTTGAGACAAAAATATTTTGAGACTGATGACTTATTGCACCATGATACATTATTATTGTACATTCTGTCTTTCTCCTGTACTGGTGTCTCCTCCAGGGGCCTCTGCCCTCGTTATCCCCCCTGATGCAGTTTTTCCTTGCGACTTGGAAGATGTGGACGGTCTACAAAGGAGAGACGCCGCTCTGGACGAGCTCCACCAGATCATCTTGCGCTTTGTCTATACATTCGCGCCGGGAGCCGATGCGTATATTACAGAGGAGTAACATCTCTCAAAATATTCAGTAAGGTAGGAAGAAAAAGCAACACAATTCAAAGGTCACACATTCTGCAGAAATTTAGATTTAGAAAGTTTATTATTTATAACAGAAATGTGAGTTGAGACAAGAAAAAGCATTTTAGAAATAGAAATGTACTTTATTGTCCTGCAGCAGCAAAGTGAAAAGCAAATAGAAACATGCATTTTCACAAACTAAAAAATAATAAATAAGAGTATCAATTTAAAAGCAGCCTTAACTTAAACTTAGAGTTGCAATGCACTATATTGTCAAAACTATTGGCTCCCCAGTCTTGACTCACATGAGTTTAAGTGACTTCCCATTCCTATTCCATAGGATTCAATGACTGTCCTCCCTTTGCAGCTAAAACAGCTTCACCTCTTTTGGGAAGGCTTATAAGTGCGTTTATGGGAATTTTTGACCGTTACTCCAGAAGCACATTTGGACAAGAAGGTCTGGCGCTTGGTCTCTCCTCTAATTCATCCCAAAGGCGTTCTATCGGGTTAAGGTCAGGACTCTGTGCAGGCCAGTCAGGTTCATCCACACCGCACTCTGCCAGCCACTGATGGACTGATGAACAGTCATGGTGGAAGAGGAAGGGGCCAAACTGTTCCCACATAGTTGGGAGTGTGGAAATGCCCAAAATGTCTTGGTACGCTGAAGCATTCAGAGTTCCTTTCACTGGAACCAAGTTTGGAGTCTGTAGTGATCGACTCTGCAGGACGTTGGCGACCTCTTTGCACTATGTGCCTCAGCATCCGCTGACCCCGCTCCCTCAGTCTACCTCTTCGTGGCAGAGTTGTCGTCGTTCCCAAACGCTTCCATTTTCTTACAGTACCGCTGGCAGTTGACTGCGTAATATTTAGGAGCGAGGAAATTTCACGACTGGATTTGTTGCACCGGAGGCATCCTATCACAGTTCCACGCTGGAATTCACTGAGCTCCTGACAGCGACCCATTCTTTCACATATGTGCACTCACTCAATCGGTTCCAGACACCTGCCAAAAAATAATCAGAAAATGAGTTAAAAATGAAAGCAATCGTTTAAGTAAAAAGGTAAGAACAGCTCTGGCTCAGTTTGTCACATTTTCAGCACTCCGTTTAGGTCTGATGGGTAAACGGCGAAAAGGTGGAACTCATCATTACAACTTGAACTTAAAGCCTGCCAGATAAATACAATATTGACTTACCAGCATTTACAAAAAGCTTCAACCCATCACCTGCAAAATGTAGAGAATATTGGACAAAGTAAGCAACAAAAGCATTTGTCTTTTTCCAAATAAAACACTGAAGGAAGACTACAGCTGAAACTAAAGCTGGAAATTCAGTCGTCACAATCTCACCACTCTAAAGTCTGATGGGTAAACGGCGAAAAGGTGAATTCATCACTGTTCCAGTTTAGACTTATACTACTTTTTAAACTTTTCCTACTTTGCAAAGCAGACCCCAACATTTCTGACCTCAATAAAACGCTATGCAAGTTAGCCTGGTATATTTAATTAGTACTTGTATAACTACAAACAATTACTCACCTTAATCTGGAAGCAGATAAATGGCTGCGTCTCTGATCACCAACATGACAAATCTGAATTATTAGGGGAAAATCAAACAGTAATTATCTTTCTTTATAAATAAAAATGCACTCTCAACAGAAATGGCTTATTATGCTGGCATTTCAGTTTGTCACATTATCACCATTTTATTGTCTGATGGGTAAACTGCGAAAATGTGGAACTCATCATTACAACTTGAAACATAAGCAAGCCAAATAAATACAATGTTGACTTACCAGCATTTAGGGACGTTCTTTAAAAATGAAAAAAGCTGCAACTCATCACCTGCAGAATTTAGAGAATATTTGAAAAATGAAGAAAAACAAATTTGTCTTTTTCCAAATAAAACACTGAAGGAGGACTATAAACTGAGGCTGGAAATTCAGTTGTCACGATCTCACCACTCTAAAGTCTGATGGGTAAACAGCGAAAAGGTGAATTCATCACTGTTCCAGTTGTGAATTATACTGCTTTTTAAACTTTTCCTACTTTACAAAGCAAACCTCAATATATCTGACCTCATTACAATGCTTTAAAAGTTATCCTGTTATATTAATTAATATTTGTGTAATTATCAAAGGAAATTACATAAGATTACTCACCTCAATCTGGAAGCAGATAAATGGTTGCATCTCTGATCATCAACATGGCAAATCTGAATTATTGGGGGAAGATTAAACAGTAATTATCTTTTATTACAAACGAAAATGCACCCTCATCAGAAATGGCTTTTTATTATGCTGGCGTTTCAGTTCGTCACATTATCACCATTTTATTGTCTGATGGGTAAACGGCAAAAGGTGAACTCATCACTGCAGCAACAGTAGTCAGGGCAGCAATAGGGAGCTGTTATAAACTCACCTTATGGCCACATGGTGAAGACTGATGGGATCTGAAATAACACCAGAATGGAGAAGGTTAGTGCACAAAGTTTTCCATTTTGCAAGAGTTATCCTTGTCAGGCGCATCATGTGCTTGGATGAATGAAATCTACTGAATGAGGAGGTGCTAGAGTGAGGATAGATGACTGATCACCTGAAGGTCAGAGGCTACAGCCGGCCACAGCTTGGGAGCACAGCTAACATGGCTAATCTGAGGACAGGTTCAACAGCAGGTCACAACCTTTAAAATGACCTTACCTCCTCTGTTATGACTTTCTGACCAGTGGATCTCTGCTCTAATTAAGATATGGACAACAGGGGACATGTTTCCTCCTTTCAGGTGTCGAAAAGGATGATTTATTGTTGTCCTTCAGGGAAAGCCCTAGTTCTCTTATCAGGGCGCAGGGACACGCTGGGAGGGAGTGGTGGTTCACCTCTTACTGCCACAGGCGTTGTTTTCAACAAAAAATATTCACACTTGACTTGATTTTATTGTGCAGGATTATCTGATCCAAAATAGCATGTTTGTTTAAGTTCACGTCTTACACAAACCACAAGGACTTTGCAATCCAGACTTCTTAAAAAAAGAAGTGTAAATTGTACCGGATTGCTGAAACAATCCAAGTTATCACATTTTTTGTTTTGGATGGAAACAAGAACATCGACTTTTTACGAGTAGATGTGCAAGCAAAGAGGAAAAACGACCCTTCACCACGTGGGTGACGTGCTATCTATGCTAACTACACATTCAGGGGCTAACAGCCACATAATAAACGACGCCAGTTACTACATTTGAAACAAATAAAGACAGGCACACACATAAACTCACTTCTGCTTACCTAAACGGATCAGTATTAGTACAAATAAACGGCGGTCTGCTGGTAGGAACGCTTTGGTGAGCTTCCCGGCGCTGAGTGGGACTTCCGCTCTGTCTGTTCCTGCCTGCGCGTCAGAGCTGCGCACTGCATCCAGACCCACGCGCAGCGGAAGGGACCGCCGCGGTCTCTAAACGCTGAACATTTTAAACCACTATAATAATACATAAAATACAGCTGCGGTTCATATCTGGTACGAACGAATTGTCAGGCAAGTAAACCCAAGTTGTGTATTTAAGCGGTAAAACATGTTTCTGTCAGTTTACCTTAACTTTTATACACATCTGAAAACATCATTGTGCAAAACAATTAAACAGGTTCATGCATGTTTTTTTTTTTTTTTTAAAGACATGGGCATCATCATAGTCAATTCTTGCATCAAAAAGTGCCGTAAGATTAATAATAAGAATAATAAGAATACAAATTTAAAAATAAAATTCAGACATTTGTTGCAATTATCTCCAAAATGATGGTTTTCCAAAGTTTTTAAATTGCGACTTCAGAACAAATATATAGAGAGCTTATTCTGTTTGTTAATGTTATAAACGCCAGCATAATAATTTATGCTCAATATCTAGGGTTCTCTTCATACTAAAGCGATTCGGGATAAAATGGTTTTATTTTACATTTTCCTTTAATCTATTTCTGCTATTAATCACTGACGCTACTGGGAACATTTTTATACTTACCTATAAGGATGGCAGGATATATTTTCTGACATATCACCAAAGCTGTTTTAGACTATTAAATAATGCAATTACCTAAGCTGCAAAAAGAGCATTTTTAAAAAAAAGGAAAAAAAGATTAATGTACAAGCTAACATAATAAATTATGGCTCAAATTAGTCAACTGCGCTTTTCTTAAATTCTTCCACGTCTTTTCTTCTTCCATTCTTTTGTAATTTATTCACAAAAAACACACATTTACAGCCATGCATGTAAAAAAAAAAGAAGAAACATGAGACAAAGAGCCTCCATTGTCGGCCCTCTGACAGACCACTTCACATGACAGATGCTAAGTTATTCACACATGCATTTAGTGCAAATGTCTCAAGTCAAAGTGTCTCAAGCCTGACGGGCTCCACGGAATTTCTGCAGAGATCAAGACGCGGGACATGCGTGGAGCTGCACGACCCACATCAACTAACAACAAGAAAACACATGCGTATTCTGTTCGACAGTTATATACAGTAAAATTCACGCAATATATTAATTTACATCGTCTTCGAGCTGCAGTGGAAGGACAGTTGTTTTTTTGTTTGTTTTGTTTTTTGGAGCTCATGCAAATTTCATGTCGCTTCCATGGCTACAACTCGTGTAGGCCTATTGAGAGGAGGAGGACGACGGGCCTTGATTCTCTGAGTCGGACGGATTGTTCAGGAACTGTCCAGATGCGCCGACGTACAATCTGGATCGCATTGGCCATTTCTGGAAAAGCAATTTTAATCTAATATAAGTTTAAGTTTTAACAACATAAAAAATAATAATAATAATACACTACTGTTCCAGCTTTATGATGATGATGATTAATAACACTGACCTTTACAGGGTGCAGGTATCCTTCACCTTTCAGCGAGTGTAACGCTTCTGTTTGTTTTGCGCTTCTCTCCCCTTCATCTGCGCCTTCCTCCTGCAGTGTTCGAGTCAAATGGGCGATATAGGTGGTGGCCAGTATCAACACGTCGAGTTTGGACAGCTTGGTATCCGGCGGCACCGACGGTAAAGTCCTCTGGAGCTCCAGGAACGCGTTCCGCAGCGTCTGCACCCGGCTCCTCTCCCGCGCCGCGTTGGCCGCCGCCGGCCGTCCTCTGCCGCCCAGCGCGCCGGTCTGCAGCGCCCTGGGCCGCGGCGGCTCGCCGCGGCGGCGGCCGTCCGGACTGGGGCTGGAGCTGGGACTGGAAACCGGGCTGTCATCCACATCCACCACCGAGCTGGAGCAATTACCGCCGTCCATCTGAAGCGCCTCACTTCCGACCATGCGGGTGTTACAGATCTGTAGATTTAATAGTGAGACAAATGATAGTATTTATTGACTTGGTTTATTTATTCGAACTGTTTGTTATTTCTCTGTTATAAAGTTGAGATTCTGCAATAACCTAAAATGGTGTTTACACATTTCTCCGATTTTGTTTGTGCAAATAATTAAATGGACAAACCTGACAAATGAAATAGACATTTCTTTTTACAGACATCCAAATATTCTCTGATTACTTTATGACCTTTTTACTTTTCGATCCCCTTTTTCAGCATGATTTTTTTTTGACCACATAACTGTCCGTATAGGTGGATTTTTTTTACCTCTGGTGTTTATCCAAAACGCTTGTTTTGATAAACGTCAGGAACACCGTCCGAAATGGCCTTCTGACCGCGCGGTCCTTCCTCGAGCCGTATCCTCAAAACGCGCGCATCCAACTCCTCACCTGTGTGCGTAAAAGTCTCCTGCGCTCCCAATTTATTGGAAACACGCGGCACAAGCTCTCTGCGGCGTAATGAATCACTCTGCCCATAGCCTACGGCTCCCCCTCTCAGCGGAGAAGCTCTGCTCTTCGACCAACTTTTTCCTGTCTGGGGGTCTCGCTCCCACCGCCAGAGGCAGGTTTCTCCTTTTCTCCTTCGCTTTTAACTCGGGACGACCGTAACCCTCTGTAATTGGCTGCGAACTTGACGCTGTGGTTCACTTTCTGCTGGGGGGAGCCAATCAAAAAAGTTGCATCGGGAAGAAATTTAGACCGTCATTCCAACGACAAATTAAAAATGAAGTAGAAGAAGAAGAAGACGCTTCTCATAGTCAGATTTAAATGCAAGTAAATTGCTGTTTGCAACTGTTCAGGAAAAACGAACAGACATGTGTAAGGTGATATAAAATAAAGCCGCTTTTTTTGACGAATTGCCAGGCTGACTTGAGTTGCAAGCTCATTGGAACGACTAATAAATAAAGTCCGGCTCTGCAATCAACAGACGGGCCTTTAGGAAATTCTTGCAAGACTCATAAATTAATCACTCGGATTTCCCGGGCTCCAAACGGAGATGTCGGCGAATTAATGAAGGGAATTATTCATATTATGTATATTCTCAGACTGGCCTCAATAAACGTTGTTTTTCTAAGGATGGGGTAACGGCGCTGCTCCGGGCCACTAATTATGAGTTGGGACTTTTAAAAGGTTAAGTAAGCTTGTTACCCTAATTACCCCGCATCTTACAGGGGTTACCCGGCCACGTGGCTCCTAAAACGCCTTTCAGATGACAATAAATACATCCTCATTGTTTCAGATCATTCATCAGACTTGTTTGAATAGAAGCATGTGTTGTTAGCTTAGGACTTGTAATAATAGGTCAGGCGGATCATTTAGATTGTGCCACATTTCATCCAATGGCTCACTCATTTAACTAAAAAGCATTTTGAAGAGAGAGAGAGAAGAAGAAAAAAAATACACGCAATGCAAGGAACAGCATGAGTTGCAAATGATTTATTTGTACAGAAACTAAAAATCTAGAAGAAGAAGAACTGCTGTTTTACTCATGACTCTTTCCCAGGTCGTTAATTCAGTCAGCTGGTGAAATCAAATTGTTAGAGGAGAGACCATGAATTTCATTCACTGCAGCTACAGAAACATCTGGCTTAAAGATGAAAGGTGTTTAGGCAAAACAGGGCCGCGCCGCGCTGAAATCTGAGGATAGCAGGGATTCTCAGGACTTCAGACTGATGACCTCAGAAAATGGGACTTATAGGCTGGCTTTCAAACGGCTAAGGACTGGTGAGGCTCCCCGCTTTGCATGTCGTAGATCTGAAGAGGATGTAAACCGTCTGCAACACAAACAAGCACAACATGCACTTGAGAAATTCTGACGTGTCCGAACACATGCAGGTTAAAGAAAGTAACGATGGCCCAGAGGGTCTAATGTGCAACTTTGATTTGGGTTTCTCTGTTTTGTGAATCGTAAAGAATGTGAACAGTGTGGATTAGGAAGATTGTTTTGAATTGTGTGGATTAGGAAAATTGTTTTGAATTGCAGCCACAACAAAAAAAAAAAAAAAAAAATCAGACTGATTAAACCCATAACTCCCGGAAATCCAATGATAAGTAAACAATAGTAATCGATTCAATAGGATAAGGCGGGACTCACTTGTGGGAGGATGACCATCCGCGGGCCAAGTCAACATTTCATTCTTTTTTTTTCTCTTTTTGCTTTCTTTTGCCTCTTTCCAGTTAACAAGGAATTGCCTGGTTATGTCGTTGATGTCTTTATCATCAAGAGTGCCTGTGTAAACAAACGTGTAATTGAAAACCGTTTTTGTTCGTCTGATTTTTTTAGAAAAAATATTAAAACAGCTATAGACTAAAGCATTTAAGTGTATTTCTGTTGCTCAAGAGGACAATTAACAACACTTACCAAGTTTTTGGCACGTAACTATAAGGCGATCTCTGTACTTTCGTTTTTTACACACAGGATTTCCCCTCAAATCCAATACGAGCAGCTTAGACCAGTGCTGGAACACGTCCTCCAGCTCCTTCAAAACAGAACAAAATAGCAAATTAAGGTGCTGTGTTTTAATCACTCCTGATTCAAATAAGAGTATCGGACGTCTTCACCGTGACGCCTGGAAACTCTAAAGAGGAAATCCTTTCGACTTTACTTCGAACAAATTAACGCTCGTCTGCAGCAGGATGGCAAATCCGAGACAAACGCAGGATTAAGCGCCAAAGAAGCGGTAAAAGTGAAGGTTAGTGTGAGGTACAAGGGCCAATAGCAAAAGGCATAAACAACACATCAGTCTGTTTTAATAAACAGTGTCGCCGGTGTCATGTAACTCCCCGAGTTTTCTCCTGGGGGCGATGCGAGGCTGGCTCCTCCAGCGACTTGCCTGCAGTTGTATGTTTATCTAAAGGCACATTAATCCAAGCCTGGAAATATGAATACTCTCTGGACACGCTCTGATTGTTCATTGCCTTCCTGTCTTGGCCAAAGCGCTTCCACTTTTCCAGCCCGAGCTGCAATCAGTTCAGAGGGGACCCCCTTGAGCACCGTGCGCTCCCAGGTTTTGATAAATGATCGTGTCAGGGCCGTCACTCAGAGGGTCCTCGCTGAAGAGGAGCCCAGCGCCAAATTGCCCCCCCACCCCTCCCAACCCCCCCAGCGCGGGGGGGCGTGTGGAGCAACGCAGGCTGGAGACTCGCTAAGCTTGATGGCCCCAGTTATGAACCCGCGTTTGACCGGCTCTTCGATTCCTCTGTCCTCTCTGCCCCGCGCGCGGCTAACAGCCTCCGAAGAGGCTCCCCATTTGTCACCCCGGCTGACTGGCTGTCATAATCTATTTTTAAGAAATCCATAATGTTTCCTCAGGATTTTCACCAAATGTTGCAGAAAAAGAAATTGATCCTTTAGAGAGCTGTCTTTGCAGGATCGATAGAGGGTAGACGGGCTGCATAAATTATAGGAAATATCTGCTGGGAGTGACATGTACACTAGAGTTACCAGGAGCTTATTTGCATTAAAGACGGATAAGTCGGTTATAAAATGCTTGCAAAGTGCTGTCAGAATTGTGGGGTTTTTAAATCGGCCTCTTTGGTTTGCAAATAAATTCTGGGTTTCACCGTATTAGACAAATCTTCATTAAGTGATACTCTCTGACTGAGTTCAGGATATCAAACACTGGATCCTCGGGGCTGGGAAGAAAAAAATCAAAACCCCAGCCTTTCAAGGAAAGACAGAAACTTGTGCTTGTTAAAAGCCGTCAGTGAGAAAAGTCTCCGGGGAGCAGCTTGCTGATTTGCTGCATAATTTCGATCCTTTGCGCGTCGAGCAGACTGGGAACCTCTGGTAGGGTTTTTACAGGATTTGGTTCCCTCCCTGCTCTCCATATCATTTCACACACAGCGCCTGCAGAAGGCTGCCGAGCAATAACAGAGTCAACTTCGTCAACTAATGAATGCGATTTTAATACACGTCGTCTGCCTTTCTTTCCTATCATGTCATGCAAAGGATTTTACACCCCAACATGCTATGGAGATTTTATGTGACAGGCGGTGACGGTTTGCATGAAGGTGGCTCCCTTCCCTTTGATTACCTCTGATATAAAATTCAGAGCAAGCACTTGCATTCAAAAGAAAAAAAAAACAGAATCTCCTTGTGATTAAGATAGTATGGATACAGCTGCTTTGTGGATACTTGAAGGTTTGAAGCCATTTTTGCAAGAAAGTGATAAGTAGTTGTGTTGAAAGTTTGCCAAATGCTATGTAGAGGATGTAACCTTAAACACACAATCCCCAGAGTGAAACACGGTGTGGGCAGCATCATGGTATAGGGATGTTTTTCTCTAGAAGGAGCAAGAAATCTGGTCAGAGGTTATCTGAAGATGCGAAGAAAAACGAAATGAGGAGGCAACTCGACCATTTGAATCAGACGTGTTGGCAGGGACATTAAAATTGGGATTAGTTTGGGACATTGCCGCGTTATGAGTGGATACAGGATGTTCGCTTGTTGGAATGACCTAGTCAAATCCAATTTCTAATCTGTGAGTATGTGTTCTCCATTCAGTTTGGTTTACCTGGAGGTATTTTTTGAAAAGAAGATTGAGCAAAAATGTCTCTACAAAGATGTAAAAAAATAAAATAAAATCATGAACTTTTCTTACACTTCACATTCACGCCTCTCTCAGTTTTGGTCTACCAGATAATTTCCCAACAGTCGCGGTGACAGAATGAACAATCGAAGACTTACGTTGATATAAAGCAGTTTGTTCTTGGCGGCAAAGAAATGCTCGAGTTCCTTCAGCACCGACAGGTCTTTGATGTCCTCAATGTTATTGTTATTAATATTCAGCACACAGAGAGATTCCTGCACATAGAAACCATGTCAGTGGGGAGAGAGGAGTTCATGTTACTGATGCATTAAAACACGTTCGAAGTCAAATCATCCTACAGTTATATATAAGACAGGAAGATTGAAACCGACACGCAATTAAAGCTTTTCTTAAAAGAAACACATTGGAGGGTTACTGTATGTGTTGGGAAAAAAAAATCACATAGATTCATGATAATAAGTTTTCTGAAGCATCTGGATTTGTTGCCATTTATATATCAGAACTATTGCTGGTGCTAAATATGTATCAGTATTTGCTTCCAGAGTTTTCAGAGACTCACAGTTATTTATTTACATTATCTAAACAGCCAGGAGTAACAGAAGCCTCTTTGGTATCAATGTTAAAAAAGAAGACACTCATTAAAAAAGGAGCAAACTTTGTGGCTATTTCTGCACCGCGCAATGTGAAATGCAGGTCATACAGAAAGAGCGAGGACGCTCATGGGGTCAAAGAGCAACTGGTCCCCTGGCTCCAGCTTCTGATTCTCCAAATGAAGCTCTTTGAGTGCACTGAGCTCCTCCAAACCCTCCACCACCGAAATCTTGTTCCTACTCAGATACCTGGAAAAATAACGTGAGCATGAAAATCGCCCACATTGCCTTCGAGCTCAAACTGAGAACACGACACGGAATATAGATCCATTTAAAAGCGTCTGCGCTCACAGTTTGGCGAGTTTCTTCAGGTTGGAGAGATTATCCATATGAGTGATGTTGTTGTTCTGCAGGTACAGGTGGGTGAGATTGGAGGCAAAGTCCAGGCTGCAAATCTTTGTTAGGCGATTCTCAAACAGGTAAAGCACGGTGAGGTTCCTGCAGATAGACAGATCTCCCTAAAAAAAAAAAAAAAAATCAAAAGTAACTTAAAACGAATAGCTAGGGAGACAAACAGAAGCGGAGGATAAGCGATGGTGTCGGCTATACTCACAATCTCCTCAATGTTCCTGTTGGAAAAGTGGAGATGGGTGAGGGTCTTCAGGTATTGCAGAAGAGAGATGCCTCTTCTCTTTTTGAAGTGTTTTCCAGATTTTGCAATGAGATCTATGGTCAGACATGCCATGTTGTCTTCGCTACAGCCAATCGCAGAGCCCACAGCACTGACCTAAGCTGTTTATAAGAAAAACACAGATTAGCTGAAATAACAAACAAATTCCTCGTAAAAACTGTCTATTGGTTATAAATAGCTTCAGTATTTACATAAAAAAATCAGATATCTAAATCTCTATTTTTGCTTCAAATTTATAATTAAAAGTAACTTGTGAAATAAAAACACTTCATACTCAAAGAGGTGAACGTTTTCTAAGAGGGCAAATGCTTTGGTGACCCCTCAGTTTGTGTTGTAACCATAGTGACCCCCCTCTCTGTGCAGTCTGAACTGCTTCCTCTGCTTCCTTGTGTTCGGATCCCAAGGGACTTTTTATGAGCTTGACCTTAACCGAGGTATTAAATTTTGCACTTTGATTTTACATTGCTTGTAGAATAGGTTTTACTATATATCACCTCTCCACCTGCTAAATAAACAGCTGTCAGCATGTGTGGCTACTGACAGATTGCTACACTGGCCTTTAGGCACACACTGCCCCAGGGCCCAAAAAGTGCAGGGAGGTCCTGGTGATATCAGAGACATATGATATACTAAAAATCCAATAATTGTAAACAAATATAATTTGATTTAAAAAGGGATGTGAAATAGATTAAATAAGAAAAATTTCTTAAGATATAAGGAGAAGATGCACATAACCCACTATAAGATAACATAATTAACAACTGAAAACATAATTGACGATATTAAGAACGTTAATGCAACATAAAATGCATTCTACGGTCACAAATAAGGGACAAAATGAAACCAAATAACATTACATTTTTGAAAACATCTGCAACACATTTAATCTCAAAAGTCCACGGAATAAGTTTTGGAAATATAATTATTTTTTTTGTATACTTTCCCTTTCCTTTCTTATCCAATCCTGGACAAATCCTTAAATCAATAACAGCCAGCTAGCCAAGTCCCCGAATCGAAAAACACAGCGAAACCTTTTATTTCTCGCCTTTCTCATAAATTACGTGCAATACTCATAGCTGCGCCTTTAAATAAGCTAAGGTGAAGTGAAATTTTAATTTAAAGCGTTAAAAGCGCCCCACCACACGTTTAGTATGGATTGAATAGAATAACAAAAACATTTAACTCCTCACAAAAAAACTAACGCATTTCTCCTTCCGGTCGAGGTCAGCAAATACCTTGAAATGTATGAAAATGAAGCAGCTTCAGAGAAGTTAGAAAGTCCGTCGCAAACAAAGTTTGTTTGATTCTAGCACATGGTTGCTATGGAAACAGCGTAACAGTAGCAACCAGAATTTACAGAATACGGCGGAAATGGTTGCTTGTTTTTCTTTTGAATTTTAAGACTTTAACTTGAAATAAGCCTTAAACTATTAAATACAGAGCCACATCATTAAAACATTTTGTTACGTTAATTTGTATTATTATTATTATTATTATGGGCAAAGCACAACCCATGTATTGAGGCCTTAGTCCTCATGCCGGTGATCACAGGTTCGAGTCCCGGCCTGGTGACATCTGCCTCATGTCTTCCCCCTCTCATAACCCTCCTTCCTGTCAAACTACCTTCAAATAAAGGCCACTAGAGCCAACAAAACCTTTTAAAAAAAGGCATTTATATGAAAAGCTGAAAAAATGGCATGTAATTCACCTCCCTGTACTTTGTATAACTACATAGCTCCAAGTCTATTAGGCATCCTATCATAATAGACATCTAAACACTTGTTTTTACTCATTCTCTGCAAAAAAAAAAAGCTTAGACAGATTGACTGGAGTGTCTGTGAATAGCAACTTTTAAGTTATTGATTGCCAATTGGATTCAGGTTTGGACTTTATCTGAGCTATTGATTTCAAATTCTATCAGTATATCTGAGGTCCTATAAGATGCAAAGATCACTTCAGACTGGAGTGGAGTTTCCAGTATACTGGAAACTCTAGCATACTGTAAGAGGACGCAAAGTGATCTTTGCGTCCTCTTACAGGGTTTCTTCCAATGAGAGGTCAATACTTATAGCTCCATCTATCTTCCTACCAAATCTGACCAGCTTCCCTGACCCTGCTGTAGAAAAGCTCCCCCACAGCATGACAGCCACACAATGTGACATATATAATAGAGGCTTAGTTCACCATCATATTTACATTTTTGCATTGCATTTTGGCTTTATCTAGTAGTTGTCCTATAAGCAGACTCTGCTACCTGAGCTGTTGATCTCCAGAGTTAACAAGGGCCTCTCAAATGCCTCACTCCTATTAATGCCCTTTGACCGTTGTATATTTTTTATGACCTAAAACTGCTTTAATATCTCTATATTATTCTCTTTGACCTGTCTGTTCACCAAGAAACCTTTAAGGCATTTTCCAGAGCAGCTAGCTTAAAATAGATGAGTTTACACACAGAAAGATTCCCTCCAAAAACTAATAAATTGATTTCCAAAGTAATGTTTTTGTTTTTACAGGTGTTAAATGTTTCACAAAAACAATTAACATTCTTTAGATTGTGTTTAAAAGGAATAGTTTAAAACACAATTTTTCTTTTATATGGAATTGTGTGAGGAAAATCTACAGTGGAATAGACAAAGTGGGATTATTGGTTTGGCAAATGTGAGTTTAGCAACGAATAGCTATATTCTTATAATCTACCGACATTATACATAGGTGGAGCTACTTAAAACTTTTTTTTTATATTTTGAAGTATCTGTTTTGCAGTTTACATTTCCGTTATTGCTACATTACAGAGATAATATTTCAGTAAAACACACCGAGTCAGGAACCCACCACATGCAGTGACCCCTGCATTGTTAATCTACATGGTGCCATGACCTGAGCTTCCTGAGGGAGGGACCGTCCTCTACTTATGCAGGAGCACATGGTGGAGAGGAAGTGTTTTGTACCTCCACATTTCTGGGCTGCGTTCTCCATCTTCACACACACACATATATCGCTGCCGCTTAATTCGTCACCGGCCCAAACTAAACATCTCAACATCTTACCTGGGACATTTGAACTACAGGACCTTCTTTCGGTGTCCGTAATCGATAGCTGCTAATCTCATTAATCATCTGCACTCATGGCAGTGTCAAACGTTTAATACATTCACCCTTTGAAGGAATAGGGACGTACTGTGGAGTTAAAATACAAAGAAAACACAAAATATATATGGTTAATGGATTTTTTGGCTTTTCCTAATGCAATTTTAGTCATGCATGCAAATGTCCATCTGGAGATAATCACTATGTTTACACACTGAACAAGTTCAGAATGTTTCGATGAATCTAAAATAACGAGGGAATAAGGGAAAACAACATTAGCCGTGCATATTTTAAATACTTCATCAGCACTGTGACAGACATCCACGCAATTCATTTAAATATCTGGCAAAAGCATGAACTTAATCAGTGTTTTTTCTTTTTTGCAGAAACCTAATTTAACGAGTTTACATTCATAATTAAATTGAACATAGCAGGGTTCAATTTTTCTACCGTGAACCTGAAAATTATCTTAGATAACAGTTTGAGAAAATCATTACAAGCAGTTGTGCCACAGCAAACGCGCATGAGAAACACCAGGCGTCTCCTCCGAGGCCCCGCCGGGATTCTCCCCTCTGCAACACATGACGTTACAAACGGCACATTAAACCATTACAATACCAGAAAAACAAGACGCGACGCGAACGCAAGTCAAAACAGCTGTCAAGTGGGGGGGGGGAAAAGAGGCAGACTCGGTGGACGTTCGGCTCGATGAAGAGCAGACACGCCGGGGCTGAATGGACTCCTGTGTGCGCGGCCCGAGCCTCTGCGCTGCATCACCGCCTCCGCCGCAGCCGGCGGCTTCGCCGGCGCGTCTGCCGCCGAGGTGCCGAGCGGCGCGGAGCGTGTGAGCCCCCCCACCCCCCGCGGGGACGTCCCAGGCAGGGCGAGGCGATGCCCGCTGAGCCTGAGCAGGAGCTGGAGTTCGTCACTCGGTTATGTAACGCTGCGACGCGGTGGGAGCCAAATGTGACCACAGAGGGTTATTTAAATGTTTTGCTGGAGAGGGATTTGCCCTAAGACGTGTTTCATTTAGAGGCCTAAATACACACTGTGTGTTTGGAGTATTTGGACGGTAATGTTTGCCTTAACTACATTATTCAAATGATCCACTTTGCCAGCTGCAACGCGACAGATCACATAAAAATATGTTCACGCAGGATGGTGCCTTCAATATTTTATTTTCTTTTTACTGCAGTTTTGTTCAACAAAAACCCTCTCAAACAAAAACGGTGGTAATCTAAGCAGGAGTACAACCAGCCACAAACAAGAAATAATTTCGAGATAAAACTGTTTCAGTGTTAATTGCTGGACGTGTTGATTTGATTGAAGAGTTTATCTTTAATGACTTGGGACATGAGGCCGTGAATTGCCTCTATGGTCGTCTTGCAGCTGAAACAAAGCAGAGTGAAAAATGAAGGTTAGCAGTCGCAACGGCAAGGAATAAAAAAAGGGAGGGAGGGAGTACAGAGACGTTACATCTGCATGAGAATCGCTCCACAGACTTCCATAAAAAATATATTGTTTAATTGCAGAACAAATGTGTAACGATTATAACAGTTTAAATATTTTAAAAAGCAGATGTATGGAGTTTAAAATTATTCCATCTTATCAAACAACTTGACTTTAAATAATAGGCCGTGTAAAAATATAGTTAACGTAAGGAAAAAGATGCATTGTTCTTCACATTTTACACATAAAAATCAGAAAAATAAGGAATGGATTTGATTTTTCAATTCATTACACTGTGATAAATCTAAATGAACCAGAGTTCCTGCAGAGGTCACCTACTTACTAAAACAAAATCAAAATAAAGGTGGTGGGAACACAGTACTGTGGGGTTGCTTTTTATAGATTTCCAGTAATATGAATACAACACGGCTACAGAAGTATCAATTGAAATACTCTAATAACTTTAGTATACCTTTCATAATTTTACTTGCAAATAGTTAAGAAACACACCAGAAACAATCTCCATTACTGTATAGCTTATGTTACGGGTTTGACTACATTTGCAAGGCAAGGTAGGTAATTAAGTCAAACGTAAAGTGATTTAAAGCAAAAGCGCAACAGACTTTTTTTTAAAATGAAAAGATATCCACCTGTCTCGCGTCGCTTTGGCCAGCTTGTCCTCGGACTTCCTGTCGTGCGTGTCGAGGCCGAGCATGAAGCTGCCTCTGCCCAGCTGGGCCTCCGACTGCTCCAGCTTCTCCGACAGGTCGAACACCTGGCCCGTGGTGTAGTCCGAGTTCTGAGCGTCCAGCACACAAACATTCACTTACACACAAAGAAACCAACCCATGCACAATTTGCCAACAAAAAAACCCAAAAAACACAGATTTTTCCACATAAAGAACAGCAACTATTCTGCCCAACAAACTGCTGAAAACACTTTGCGAGTCGTGGTGACGGACGGAACGTTTGCTTAAGGTGAGGCTGTGTTTATAGTGGAGAAGGTGATTAAATCACAATGACTCGGGTTGGGGCCCCTGACGAGGGGGACAGTACAGCAACTGACAGAGCCTGTCCCCCTCAGAGCAGCTTGCTCTTGACATCTAGTCAATTCATCTTCCTCCACAACGTCAAAGAGCTGCCCGCTTGGACAAGCCTGATGTCTGTTGAAGGTATTTAGAGGAGCGCAGGGCAGAGTTACAACAACCATGATGCAAATTGGAATGATGTTCAATACTCAGACCAAACTGCGGAGGACGGGTTGGGGGGGGAGAAAGAATCTCGTTCAACTTTACTTCTAAACTGTGTTAAAAAGTTCACATACAGCTTATTACTAAAGCCAACAAACACGGGGACTTGGCTAATATGCGGCAATAAATCACAATATCACAAGCTGGCGACCACATGTCCAAATGAGTTATAGTCTAATAATTAACCATAAATCAAAATGCCAAACAATTAGAGCGCATTTTGATTCTTGAAGTTGCTTACATACCGTCAGCAGGCTGGAAGAACTTAAGGTATTGACCCAGTATTTGTTCCAGAGGAGCTCCAGGAGCTTTCTATCAAGGGAAGACTTGAAGTAAGTCACCTCCAGGGCGTAATACCTAAATAGGATCCGTGTGAGGAGAAAATATGAGCCGCGAGGGCAGGATCAGAATGCAAGAGCGACGTTTTCAACGCAAATGTACTCACTGTTTACAGTGCACACCGAAATCCTCTATCTTGTTCAGAGGGATGGTCTGATATTCTGACGGCCCCTCATCTGGAGGTTTGTAACCCTGAAAATTCAAGGTTGATTACTTACATTTATGAACAACATAAATAATAGTAATAAAAAATAAGCTACTAAAATAAATAAAAATTAAAAGAGAAAATAAAACGGCTCAGGAAACGTCTTTGCTTTACCTTTGGGTATGTCCTAAAGGCACCCAGGTTGACCTTCCCTGCAGAAATAGTCCGAGTGGGGTCGATCTACAGTAGAAATGAGGGGGAAACAAAGTCAGAGGTGGTTCGATCCTCTTGGGGCCGATCAAATCTGGCCCCCAAGAGCCTCCCACTCTGGCTGTCAGTGTGCTGAAAATACACACTTCGTTATGTGACGCCGCCAGCATTTAAGTGCTGCTGTGCCAAATGAGGTGTACAAAGGATATATGTTTGCAACAACAACAAAAAATTACAGAGCAACTTACAAAGCCGCACTGAGACATAAATAAATCTTCTCAGTTGTTTTTTGTTTTGTTTTCCTTTTTAAGTCAGGGATTGTGAAAGCATCAGGGACTTAAAAGTTAATACAAAGATCATCTGAATTTAAGATCTTTATAAGCGACTTAAAATTAAAATCTGTGGTTTATTTAGTCAGTTTTTAGTTTATATATGACTCACTCCATCATTTAAGTAAGTAAAATTCACTTTTCTAAATCGGATATTTGTGTATTTTGGCGATACCAAACTATGAGATTCAATCTTTACAGTCAAGTCGTTTTAGATATCAACTTTCTTCTGAAGAAAGAATGTTTCATAAAGTGGAACGTAAGAAAACTTTAATTTTAATCGATTAAATACAATAAAACAGACTGAGCTGCAGAGCGCTTTCACAGGGAAAGCTGAATGTCTGATGTGAGAGGGTTTTTGCCTTCCTGCGTCTAGAGCTGCAAATCATCATCAAAGGTACAAATTTAAGACCGAAGTCAATATATTTCAAGATCTTTAATGAAATATTTAAGACCTAATGTGTAAAATGAAGATAAATAAATGTACAACTTTTCAATGACTTTATAAAGACAGTATGTAAATAAAACCTTTTTGTTCTTTTTG
Source organism: Micropoecilia bifurca (assembly GCA_903067075.1). Taxonomy (NCBI): domain Eukaryota; kingdom Metazoa; phylum Chordata; class Actinopteri; order Cyprinodontiformes; family Poeciliidae; genus Micropoecilia; species Micropoecilia bifurca. Next base: position 12,962 of record CAEGAF010142229.1, on the reverse strand, counting down.
GTATTTCTGGCTTACCACAACCGCCACAAAAGGTTCCTGAAACTGCTGGTTGAGCATCTGAGTGCTGACGTCTATGCCTGACAGCCAGCATCCGTAGCCTGGGTGACTGTGGTACCAGCCGATAGCATTTTCCAACCGACCGACCTAACACAACAGATTGTAAGCATAATGTTGAAAAGTTAAACTCACAGCAATACTGATGGCAAGACAATTCTTAAACATGGCCTTTGACTAAAAATGACGTCAGACAAAAAAAAAAGAAGTGTACCTTGGCATAATCATTGGTAGTTTAGGAGTTTATTTGGGTTTTTCACCATTCAAAAGTTTCAACTTACAGAAATAAATGTGTAAAATCTATGAGGCAGAAATTACTCATTTATTTGGGTGGGGGTGATTGAAAAATATATTCTTATAATTACCAACATCCTGCCGACTGACTAGAAGTACTGGAATTGACGTTTGAATTGTTCTTAATGTTTTACTTGTAGAATTTCTTTTGAAGCTTTTTCAATAACTGAACATTTTAAAAACACAAACCTTCTGGGACAGATAAAATTGGAATAATTCCAATTTTATCTGTCCCAGAATTAACTAGAAATGTTGCACATGGGAATAGGATAGAGAACTTTAAAATTAAGTTTATAGTATTAACATATTAACCATTTACAAAGGTTGATAGTGAACGAGAGTAGTAACTCCATCATGTTAGCTTTTCTAAAACACAAGTATAAACTGGTGTAAAAATAAAGTCTGTAAGTTGTTGGGTTTAGTAAATTATTAAAGGCAAGTTTTACCTTGTAGCTGCTTATATTATAGTTTGGTTGTTGTTCAGACTAAGACAAAGCGCTCTGATCGAGAAACTACTTACTAAACTATTCTTGAGTCACAATAACAAATTCACAGAAATATCATGTAGCAATCCTTTTTCAAACCTGGATGTTATGGATTTTTCTAACCAATGACGAAGCCACTTTCTCACCTGTTTGGCATTTTCAATGTAGGCGGCCATGTATTCATAGGCTGCAGCCTGGGCATTGACTCTGGTTTCTGTCCCCTCCACTGGCAGCGCAAAGCTGTCCATAATGATCATGGTTTCTCCGTCCACCTTCCCCAGCATGAGACCCATCACCTCCAGGTTTCCCCCGGATCGGGCGTGCATCACCATCTTCAGCAGGGCCAGAGCTGAGATCTTGCAGTACTTGAAGTAGTGATGACTCCAGAGACAAATAATCAATCACAAATAAGCACTTGATCTATTTAGACTGTTTTTTTTTTTTTTACAGTAAATCCGATTTAATGCACCACTTCTCTAAGTCGTACTCTTATTTTATAACCATAATCACATACTTATGTATAGAATACTTATGTATTGGAGATAAATGGCTACAAAAATGCTCGTTCCATGTACAATGTTTTTTCTGTAGAGTGAGATAAATATGATTATGACTCTCTTGCCTCAGAATATGTTTACTGAAGCAACTCAAATGTAGACAAACAACAAACTGCTGTTGCAGTGGACAACCAGCATGTTAGCTTTTAACTAGCTAAGCTTTCATTTTTACCAGAACTAAGACAATAAATACCACACAAAGTGGCCCAAACATCGATGTACTCAAACGCTCAGCAAAGACAGACAACACAGTCAAACATACTCCTTCGTCCATGGCTTCGCGGCGAGGATTTCCTGCTGTTGTTTCTTGTCATATTTGTAAATTTCATCGATGCTCTGCACCTCTTGCATTCTGTTGGAAAGCTCCCATGTTTTCTGAGCCGTGCTGCTCCCGGCCATGGTGAAATTTAACGGCCAATCACGACACCTGAGGTGGGAAAAAACACCAATTCCTCCTCAGATAAAAAGACGAAAAACTGGTGTTTCTCCAGAGGTTGTTGGGGCCTGGCGTCCACTCGCTCAGGAAGCCATGACAGTTGGACGAAACCAACATGCCAATACTAAAAAATGTTGACCTTTGGTCGTAGCGCTTCAGCAATATACAGTTAATAAATAGGTGATATAATTTTTATTTAAAAACGTAATGTTTAAGATACTTATGTGATTTACTACGAGTTATAATAACTAGTGTATGGAATACGCTTCTTGAATTACAATCATCACCAACAGATGGTATAGTCCATAGAGGACCGCAACCGACTGTTAAGGAGACACTGCCATCTAGCGGCGGTTTCATTCATGTCAACTATTATCCTTTGAATCCCTTTGACTTTGCCAGCATTACTTTAATTAACAGCTGTGTTTTTATTGTCACTATGCGCATGCATTAATGGAGAAAATATGGCATCTTTACTCCATAAAGTCCAAGAGAAAGGTGAAAATGAACAAAACAATTATATAAAAAACACATTTACTCTGTTTTTCGATAATAATAGATCACGTTTTTTTAAATGCCCGGTTACTTTTAGTTTTTATTTTATTTTAGCCTATTTTTGTTTTGTTTACGGTTTCTTGCTGGTAACTGCAGTGAGTCTGTCGGGACATCGTGTCATGGTTGCCCGTAGCAACGCGCAACGCTTCATCCATTGTGCCTCGATAAAGCGGATTTCTCATTTGCGTGTATAAAACGGACTAACAACTTTTTAAAGCTAATACGCTAGATTTATCCGACTATTATGAAGAAAGACTAATTTCTTTAGTGTTTATAAACGACAGCGGGACTTTTCTCGACTACAATGACGCAGGAACAGACAAAACCACCCAGACAAACCGAGGTATGTGCTTCATAACAGCGGCTTTGAAATATACTCAGTGTTGAATATTTAGTTTTTGTTTGTCTTATGCAGTCAAAAACTGACGTTGAGCAATAAATAAGTCTCCATCATGCCTCCATCCGCGTCAACAGCCCAGGAAATAACCCACAATCTCGACACAGGTACTATGCGAGTCCCTGAAAGTCTTCAAGCTGTTCTAATTGTAGTATTTTACAGTCGCCTAGCATAATGCTACATAATATGTATTTTCCAGATTCAGGAATAGCTGCTCTGGGAAGAGATTATGAAAAGAAGAAGCAGAAGTTGCTGCTGGAGCTGCAGCTGGAGTACAAAGACTATGCTGCCAAGGTCTGATCCTTTTCTCTGCTAATCAAATAAGCCTTTCAAAAAAGCTCACAAAACCAACAATTGGGGATTGGTACATAGTATCATGACTGAATTCACTTTGTTTTGCTCCTTATCTTTCTTGCTAAGCTCATGTGGATTCAACTGACTGTTTTGTTTTGTTCTGCTTTCTTCAGAAAAAGAATAGTAAAAGTCATGTGCATGGGGAGCAGCAGGGTCTCTCCTTACCTATTGAGGAGAAGGTAAAGGTAAAGGTGGGTGATTGTTCTGTACATTTGTCTTGTTTTCACTTGGAAAAAGAAATGCTGAAAGCTTCTTTGTCTTGCCTCTTTATTTTTATTTGCTACTTTGTTTAGAAATAGGACATGTAAGCACGTGTCCAGAACATAGCAATACATTTAGCAGTTGTAACAAAACCAAAATGTGAAAAAAACACAAAAACTCAGTGGTAGGAAGACGTTTAAATAAAAGTACTGAGTATGTTTTCTTTTAATTTTTCATAGGAACGACTGAGAGAAGAGAGACAGAGAGAATACAACCTTTTCCTCCAGGAGAAAGCTCAAAACAGAAGGACAAAGAAGGGAGCACATCGGATTACCCCTAAGGTGCGAGTAGAGAAATACATCCTTAAGTGCCAACCTTAAGAAATGTGAGATCATTTCCACATAATTTATCATTTTCAGCCAGAACATCAATCATCGGATGCTGTAAGCATAACTAGTCCCGACTCTGCTCCGTACTTCATGAGTTCCCAGAGAAGCACTCCACCCCATCAGAGGGAGAGTCCCGTATCCGTGAAAAATGCTGCCACTCTGACCGAGGCAGGAGACTACAGAAGAAGCCCAGACACCCGGAGTCCAAGCTGCTGGAGGCGAAGGAGATGGGATGTTCATCGGCCAAAGAAGACGCACAGCTCAGAGGAGGAGCTGAACACGGAGGAGGAGGAGGAGGAAGAGGAAGAGGAGGACTTCATACGCCGGAGGAGGCGAGGCACAAGCATGAATGAGCAGGAGTGCAAAGAGGAATGGGGAACCCCTGAGCATGGACACAGGAGGTGCAGCTTTTTTATTTTAGTCAAAAATGACTTTGAACTTCAACAATTGGGGATTGGTACATAGTATCATGACTGAATTCACTTTGTTTTGCATGGGCTTATGGCAGAGATTTGCGAGACATCAAGGAAATGGAGGCCCTTGCCATTCGAGACCAAAACAGCAGCGACGGGATCTGGAAGGCGGAGTAAGCAACCTCAACTTCTGTTGACTGCTTGAGGTCCCAAAATATTTTACTTTCAAGGAAAATCAAAATCAGAATTCCTTTTATTGTAGTTGTCCAAGAAATAAAGCACAACAAAAAAAAGCAACTTAAATCATTATAATAATAAGGTAACCACTTCAAGCTGTTGCTGGGTTACGACTTTCTGCTCCTGTGACGCACAGGTTAGTTTTTACAACATTGTGGCATCAAAAACACGCTTCACAAACTTTTGTAGCCAATAAAGCGCCACCTTATAAAAATGGTAAACGCTCATCAGCTTAAGCAAGTTGTAATTTGTATATCTTTGCTCAGCATTTGTCAAACGCCACAGAACCTGAGGACAACAGCAAAATCTACACCCACTGCCAACGAAGACGAGAAAGAGCTCGCAACTGGACTATTGATCGGTAAGGTCCACTGCTGCTAACTTCAAGGGACATCTGTTGATGGATGTGTTGCTGATGGATGTGTTGCTGATGGATGTGTTGCTGATGGATTATCTGTTGTCAATGCAGGGGCAGTGGAGGAACGGAGCGTTGTTCAAATGAAGAAGGAGCAGTACAAGCAGGAACTGCTTAGACAAATGGCAGAGCAGCAGAAAGACAAGAAAAAGTTCTTAATGAGGGAGTTATAATTTAATCCTCTACACCATTCCTAGTAAAAGTGAATTCAATCAAACGCAGGAGATCATCTAAAAACAACAAAAAACAAAGAAGAAGAATTTATATGCTGCTTGTGTGTCTGTGAACATTTTAGGGTTAAGTGGATGCACAGTGAACTCAGTGTCAACATGTGACGGTTTCTAAACATCTTTTGCCATCAGGGAGAAGAAATCTGTGCTGAAGCTCAGTGCTGCTGAAGCTACAACTCCTGAGAAAGAGGTAGACGGACTGCGTTTATAGAAAAGAGCCAAAACATTCATTTCAGGTTGACTAATTATTTCTCAAACAGCAGATTGGCGCTGCGTCTCATCAGCACCGGAGTTTGGAACGGGACGTTTCTGATTCCCCGGGGTTTGATCCTAAATATGACAACCTCTTTGAAAGCTCACAGCCCAGAACTCTTGGACGGAATCCCCTGACGAACTTCGGTCCAAACTTCAACCAGCTGCCAGGGAACACTCTGCCTGTGTGTGGGACTGGCGCGGTGCAAGCGGTCCCGCCATTTAATTATTACAACACCTTCCCTGGCATGCAAGGGCAGGTGGCCATCCCATGGTAGCTAACAGTTGCTGTATTTCATTAAATAAGAGTAAAACAAATACCAAAGTGAATACATGTTGTGTGTGTGTGTGTGTTTTTTGCAGGGTTCCTGTTGTTCCTCCTGGATCTCATGTAGTTTCCAACGGTGATGCAAGCTGGTATGAAGGACCCAGAAAGCAGGATCCTTATTCTAACCAATACCTGAGTAAAGTATCACAGTCACATCATTCAGTCATGGATGCAAGGTCGTGTCAGTGTGATGATTGGTGTGTTTGTCTCGGTATCTTAAAGTCAGTTTTTACAGTATTCGATACTCTAACGGATTGTCACAGCCCAGAGCCCTCAGTTTTCCTGTTTTAATTACAATAGCCTGCAAAACTATGCATCAATCCTGATTTTTCTTTTCACATTTTGTCACCTTACAAGGTATTTTGGTGAGATTTTATGAGTGTGACCAACACGATAATGGTCAAATGACAAATAATGACAAATTATAGATGCATTTCTTTTTATTCTGTTGCAAAGAGACTTGGAGGCCCAAGTCTTTAATGTACTCTAACAAGTTTTCATCAAGTATTGCCCTCTGTTCATTTCCCCTCATTCCTGCTGAGGAACCTCCCCTGCACAGCATCATGCTGCCACCACCATTTTTCACCAGGGGGACGGTCTGTTCAAAACCAACAGATCACTTTGAGGAAAAGGAAAAAATTGTACAAATAAGGCAAGCAGGTACAACACTTACTGCGTTTATGTTTGGAGCAGTGAGGATTATGAACCCTAACACAACAGCTGCTGTAAGGAAGGATATGTGGAAACGCTCTTTTGTCCACCTGGGATGCCACAGAGGGAGCTCTCCAGTTTAGCATCAGCTTCCACAGAACAGGAGACTTTATTCTGAGATTAAAATACATGCAAGCAGACTATTTAATAACCTTGTAGCGTCTGAAAGCGGGAGTTCTTCTGGGTTCTTAGCTTTATTAGAGGTATCAGAGAAATGCACGCCGTACTTTTCAGATTTTTTTTTATTGTAGATTTTTTATTGTAAAGAACATTGGAAAACTATACGTCCTTTTCTTTCTGCCTTATTGTCAAGAACTAGTTTGTGTTGATCTGCCACCAAAATCCTAATAAAATACATTTAAGTTATTATTTGTCACATGAAAAAAAAAATCAAGGAGTATAAATAGTTTTTCAAGATGCAAGAAGTAATGTTTAAAATGCTCATTTTAACCAGACTGTTCTCTTTATATAAAGCAGTTTGTGTTTAGAAATATTTAATACTTTCCACTTTTTTCATCTTATATTGAAACAAACCTTGAGATTAGAGTAATATTACCACCAATAACTTAGCAACAACTCACAAAATCGTTACACCATTTTAGTCAGTCGTCTCTTATTTTTAATTATCTTCACAGATGGAGGAGCTCAGCAGAAGGAGACAAGTGAGACTGTCCAACGGAGCGAGAGCACCGAGAGCAACAGAAAGACTCCAAGACAGCAGGTCAAAAATTACTGTACCTCAAAGAAAACCCCCCCCAAAAAAACGTGTTTATTACACAGCACAGGACCGGTGACTGGGACAGAACATCCATGCGTTCTCTGTTCAGGTTACAGAAAAAGAAGGATGCACCAAAAGAGAGAAAGAGAAGAAGAGGAGAGAGGCTGCTCTGCAGGAGGGAGAGCTGGTGGTGTACGACCCCTGGGGAAAAGGCGGAGGAGGAGCTCCGATTAGAGACAAACACGGAAACCTCGTCAGTAAGTCGACTGCAGCTTGAAGCTCCTTCTTTCTACAAGTTTTGCTTTACAAATTAGTAAGTCAGAATTTAGTGTATCTACTGATTCTTAATTTTAATCTAATTAAAATTAGATTTGAATTGAGTTATTTTTCCTCTTTGCTTGTCTTGCAACGTAAAGCTTAGCTGAACATTTCGGTGTGGAACTCTTCATTTGTTCGTTTGTCCGTCTCCGTTTCCAGGTGACCTGCATCAAATGCGCAGCTTTAATAATAAGAGGATGACCTCTCTGGGAGCAGAGCTGGAGTCTCCAATTTCTCTGCAAGGTCTCTGCTTAATCACTTCAGTCCACACGTTTGTGTTTTGGCTGTTTCTCCGTTTTTTTCCCACGTTTTCATGCCTTGTCTAATGTTGTAGAGTCGAGTCATCCGTCGCCTCTGCAGCAGGACAGGTACACAGAGGAACTGAGACAACAGGTAGGTTAGAGAGGCTTACAAGGACTTAATGCATAGCGGAGCAAGCTTTCCCTTTGGAAAACCTTTAATTCTGAAAGCTACTGCGTCCGTCGGTTTTCTTTCACCAGCCTGTCAATTCATTCAAACAGATCGAGGAGAGGAAGAGAAAAAAGGCAGAGGAGCGAGAGCGCGTTCGGATTGCCGAGGAGGACGAGGAGAAGAAGCTGGCGACGGAGAGAGTCCGCATACAGCAGCAGTACGAGGAGGAGAAGAGGCGAGAAAAAGAGATGAGGGTGAGGGGGACTCAACCGGTGTCACTTCATTCTCACGCCGCGCTCGTCAGAGAGTCACCTGTCTTTCTCTCCGCAGAGCAAAGGCAAGCAGAGCAACAAAGCTGAAACTCACGACATCCAGAAGGTTCTCGGCAAAGAGCAGAGACGTCACAGTGCACATCAGAGCGTCCGTCAAAATGAGGTACCAGAGGTTTACAGAAAAAGGAAATCTGTTGATAGATTTGGCACAGATTGTCAAAGATTGACTGTTTTTTCTTTATTAATATTATTTTTACAGAGACGGGAATCTCAGTCCATTCCAAAGTGGCACAGGAAGTGTACAAATGCTGTGACAGCAAGTCCTTCATCTGCCTTGGGGCCGCTTACCCCAAGGACTGTAAGTCAGCAACCGGGAAAGTGTAGTAATTCTAAATAATATGTATATATACATAATATATTAAATACGTGAGACTGGGGTGAAGGTTTGATCCTCAGGCGGAAACACACACTAAACATGTAAATTTGGGGTTTTATTAAACAGATCGTCAAAGATGGTCTGTGTGTTTTCCCAGTTGTTTTTGCAGAGGGAGCCGTCTCCTCCCCTCCCAACTTTGCAGAGGAAGCAAACGAGTCTTTCACCAAGTCCGTCATCTGACATGAGCTCACCTAGTTCAAGAACTGTAAGTCAGTTAGCAGTGCACACCAATATTTTCAAAATCATCTATTTATTGTACTGAACTTACAATTTTTTTTGTTGTTGCCAGGAGCCTATTGAATCAGCACCAAGCATCCAATCTGTTCCTGAGAGGAAGCCTTCGATACCTGGTGAGTCTGATATAAACACCTGGATACAAATATTCAGTCCCGTAGAAAATTAAGTTCACAATTTGTCAGATATTAATGGATCTTTTGGGGATGTGGCAACAGTTTAAGGGAACTTTATAAGTCACACTAGAATTACACACCATCCCTCATGTTTTTAATCCCGAGTCACTGTGTCCTCCAGCAGGTCAACAGGAAGTGATCCGAGAGCTGTCAACCCTCCGTAAGTTTCTGAGGAGAGAACAGAGACAGCTGGAGCTTCAGCTGAAGGAGGAGGCTCACAACCCTCACCTGCACAAGCAATGAAGTACGATCATATAGCCGATACTAGATATTCAAACCTGTAAAATTCTGTCTCATTAAAATACAGTAATGCTTTTGTTCTCTGAATGGATAAAATAACTCGACCCAGGCATTGACAAGTTGTAATTTCTAACTTCTTTCGCAACTTTCCTAAAACCATGCATAGAAAGTTCTTCAAATTTATCAAATCCATTTCACTCGCATATAGAAGATGATCCAGAGCCGAGGCTTTCGAATCAGCCAACGTCAAATCTCAGGATTTCCTGAAAAGAAAAACTCGTGGGACTTCAACATCTTTAGAGGTACTTGTATTTGCAGTCTTAATGTCTAAATTGACTTCATATAGAATTAAGGGCAGCAAATCTGAGCCTTGATTTCCTCACACTGCTCACTTTCCAGAGGCTTTTCAGTTCGATACGTCCCTTTAGCCAAACACTTGGTTATCATCTATATGAGATCCAACAGTTTTAACTCTGCAAACTGAGAAAAAAACAATGCTACTTACGACTACATGCTATGAAATGAAGCTGTTAAAGCTGCTATCCATTGGTGTAATTTTCAGTTCAAGGGGAGTGAATTAGGTGATGTTTCCAGATCTGAACAGATCCTGAAGCAACTTTGTGATTGGTTCAGCATTTTGCGTTCAAGAGTCAGAAGAACTAACCTGGTCACATTCATCTTTGAATATTTCCACCTGGCCAGTTTTGATAGTAATCTTTGCCAAAACGAATAAATTCAGCATTCTGCTTGTGTCACAGACCAAAACAACCTCCACCTTTCTAACCACTCAGCTACACGTACACTTTTCTTACTTCCCTCATTCTGGTGCTCCTTTCATCTGCTTGAATCTGTGGCGAACATACAGACCTGGAAATCACCAGTGTTTTCAAGGTCATAAGGCATCACATCTGCCATATGTGATGTAACGAAGGGCGTGTTCCCGCAGAGAACTGACCAGGACATTCAGATCTATAAGTAACAGGTTATATCAAGAGTGATTTTCAAGAGGAATCTGGTGCAGTTGTGTTTTTTTTCCCCCTCCAGAAAGTCGAGTTCGCTCCTAAGAATGAAGCATCCATTTTCCCAGAAGACAGTTACTGTCTCGCTAGAGGAAAAAAGACAAAGCTTTGACCTGTTTCATCAGAAAATCCATGCAGACATGTTTATTTTCCAAGACACTGGTAGCAGTTTTCCCATTAGAGAGGGGGGGGAGGGATAAAGGAAGAACTGCTTCCTGTGCCTCCAGTGGTCTCCTCCAGCAGTCGAAGGGTCAGCTTAGCACTTTGTGTCTTTGCCAGAGAATCGGCAGCCAACAGCAGCTCATGGCTCCACTCAGCAGCTGTTGGCGATACAGGGAGTCTGCTGGCCTTATCAGCTGCAGGGTGGAGACCAGGCCAGGCAGTAAAAATCGGTTTCTCGTTTTCCTAATCAGATTAATATATATATATATATATATATATATTTTTTTTTTTTTTTCAATCTGCACATTCAACTTTTCTTTTACTGTGCAGCCCCACAAAACATGAGCCGGACAAGCGCATGAGCTGCAGTGACGACGTGGAGGATCCGTCTCCAAGGACAGAAACCTGACTGAAACCCGGCTCAGATCCAAATGAATAAAGAAAAACAAAACAAATTAGAAGCTCAGGATGCAGGCTGGATGCTTCGCCCTGGCAGGAACGCCACATCATCCATTTACTGTGGCTTGCAATCTTAATGTTTCCTTAGCTGCAGATAAGGAAACTCATGCGGATATAAAACAAAAAAAAAACTGCAACCAAAGTCTAACTACATAGTAATTGCAAGATAATCTTAAAACGTCTGTATATTCTTAAAGCATTTTTTTTAAATTCATGCATTAAAATGTACTTTTAAACTAAACCTGAGCCGCGACTGATTATTGGCAAAGTTAAAACTCACCGATTCTTAATTCAAATCAACCAAGTTCAAAAACTTTATTGACCTAGAACCTGATTAGAATGCCAGATGATGTATCGTACAGAAAGTTGTACATAATCTTTTGCGACATAGAAAACTTTACATTGCTGTATCATATACATTTAGTTTTCTACATCCATGAGCAGGAATGCATCCAATTTACACTTAAAGCACAGCTAACATTTGTAATTTTCTCTATACATATATGTATCCTTTCCCAAACCAAAAAAAACCAAACAATATATTATCAAGTTTTCTGATTTTTGTACAGTAGAGCGATAACTAAACTCACATGAAAACAGAAATTAGAATAGAGACTTCATAAAGCAGCTAGCATCAGTTTGCTTCCTTGTCTTCCGGCTCCAGAAGCCCAGTTATCGTCTCGTCTTTTGTTAAAAACTTAAGAACATATAAAAATGGAAATAATTTAACCCTTCACTTTCCACAGTCTTGTTTAATTACAAATCATACCGTGTTGGACAACCAGGAGGAGGAATTGGTGCAGTCAAATAAATTATCACAAAAGTAAAATCTCCAGTGCATTCGAAAAAAACAAAACAGAACAAAAACAAGATCAAGTGCAACAAAAAAAAATAATCCAGGAGGAAAATAAACAAAATCTAGTGTTATTATTATAATAATAAGATTATTTTACACAGCGGCAGATCTGTACAACTAGTTTCATCCAAGAGACTAACCAACGCTAATGTTAGCCGTCCGCAGTGCAGAGAGATCGTCAGCCATGTGTGAGAGATAAATTTCAGAGTTGCTGAGTATTTTGCATGGAGCAGAAATCATTCACTCTTCATTTTTTTAAACGTACAGTAAGAAGCACACGTGTTGAGATGTGGATCAGAGATATGGGTACATGTCAGCTGCTGATCAGTAGTTTTATCCAGTGGAGGCGTCGCTACACCCGGTGCAAGACATTATTGTTTTTTAACGATGAAGCGGATGATTCCTTCTGTGAGGGTCAAGAGTGTTGGGGCGGGACTTTCGCCTTTCGACCAATCAGGTTAAAGTGTTTGTGTACAACAGGAGGAAGAGAGGGAGGGGGGGTGAGGTGGGGGGGGGCCCTGAGGAGGCGCAGCACAACCGCACATTTCTGCGGAGGGTTGGTTTGTGTAGTAGGCGGAGGGGTGGAGGAGGGCGCAGCATCACTGGGCCTCCTCCCCGGCTTCCTCCCCCACCTCCATGTCCGTTTCTGGCTCTGCACGCCTCGGCTCGGGCTCAGGCAGCTGTGCAATGTTAAAGACGAGGCCGATGCGCAGGTAGAACTTCCTGAGAACGGCCCGCAGTTCAGGGATCAGGTCAAACTGCATGATCTCACACAGGAGGGGGTAATATCTGGATGCATGAGCCTTGAACTGAAAGACACGGAGGTCAGAGGTAATCAAACAGTATCAAAGTCTCTATTATTTTGCTACAAATCTTAAACAGAAAGAAGGAAAACTGGTGTGCAGGTTGGGTGTCGACGTTCTTCTAGGCTACTTGGCTCAAAATATTCTAACATTGAATGGATCCACGCATGCAGGGGCTTTCTTTAGTGTTGATGTTTTACAATACAATCGAGTTCGTGGCTGACAAAACGCAAAAGAAATGTTTACAGTATATTCCGCACTATAAGGCGCACCGGATTATAAGGCGCACCTTTAATGAATGGCCTATTTTAAAACTTTGTTCATATATAAGGCGCACCGCATTATAAGGCGCATAGAATAGACGCCATAGTTATGTTGCCACCCATCCGGTAGTGAACGGGACATGATTTGTTCCGTTCACTACAAATATGGATGTCTAATAATAAAAAAAATTGGTCCTGAGTTCTTTATACAGCATCTGCACTAGTCATTGTTTCACTCACGGTTTTGGTGTTGTGAAATTGTGCCCAACTGCTTTCTGGTTAGCACA
>CAEGAF010142210.1:0-19519 GCA_903067075.1 Micropoecilia bifurca | reverse complement strand
AAATTCTACATTTCATAAATCTTGCCCACTTTACAGGCACACTTGTTTCTTTTCCCTTCCCCTTTATTTTTCTACATTAATAGAGATTTTCAACAAAATTACAGTGGCACCAAAAAGGTGATGCACTTTCCAAAGGTCTAATTTCCACTTTTTGCTATTATAAGGTATGAAATCTAGACTTGAAATGAATGAAAAGTCCCTGTAAGCCAAATATGACAATTTGATAGACATTGTTTTTGCTGCTGTTGATTAATTCTGCTAAATAATGACTGACTGAACATTGCTCATAATGACTGACTGAACATTGCTCAAAGTTGTTCTCTGATTTTTATTTCATTTTTCTTTACAGCATTAGAAATTCATCCTCCCGCACCACACATTTTCTTTAGCTGCATGTACTCAGAATGTAATTATTGCCACTGAATGCAACCATAACTTAAGTTATCTTTAATTTGCCCTCAATATAAAATACTTTCAGTTTCTGACAGTTTCCATATCTCAATAGTGGGGGTGCGGGAATCACTGAATTTAAAAGTTTTTATTTTTTTTTATTTTACACTGATCTTGAATTCGGTTGTGAGAAGCATGAAGAAAACATAAACAGAGCGAGCCATCTTTTACTGGCGCAACTCTTTGTTTGGATTGGCCCTGACTCATTAAAAGCCCCCAGACATGGGAACACTTTGTAGCCTCAGCTGAAAGGTTTATAGAAATGCCCGAAGGACAAGCCTAAAAGCCAAATAGGGAACAAATGTTTGAGTAAAAATAAATACAACAGTGAAGGAACTGGACTCTTGAGATGGATAAAAGCAAATATTGATGAACATGACTGAAATCAGCTATTTACAGTTTTATTGTCAGCTAGATGGCTTGTTGAGAATGCCAGTTAACGTACAGATGGTTATCTAATTGAAATATATTTGTGATATTGCAGTACTTCAGAAACTGAATTGTTACAGGAGATTAGTGTCTCTTAAATCAACCTTTTATTAACCAGAGAATGAGGGACAACACAGGGATGGTTTCACATGACAATCTCTCAGCATCAGCTTCAAATCAATGTTAAAAGAAGAGAATATTCATAGGGACAGCTGACATAAAGAATCATCTGGTAAACTGTTTGTTGTAAAAGTACACATTGCCCTTTCAGGTGTGTCTCTGATGTATTTATTATTTTAAGGAAATCTTGTAAACGAACCAGCAACAATATGAGCTATTGTGAAGTTTCAGCTATTTTCAAATGATAAAATAGAAACGCACTTCACATAACATCAGGTTAGGACGAAATAAACATTGAAATTACTTTCAAGTAAGAGTTTCTTTACGTCAAAATACAATGACTCCAGTAAAAGTATAAAGGACATGGGTCCAGTAAAGGTGCTCGTGTTTTACGCGAGTAATGCCTGCATGGTTCACACCGCAAGATTTTAAAACTATTGGTTGATTTTCAAATCCCAAGAGTAGCCAGACATGACGATGGAAGATTATAACAGGTTTGGTCCTACAGTGTGTGGTGCACAATGAGATTTACATTGTTAATGCTAATTTGCTTGCTAATAAAGTATTTAGCTTGAAACTGTGGCATTTATAAATTAATAAAGAACATGCTGGAAACAAAGCTTTGAAAAATGAACCTTTTGTTTTTTTCTCTTATGACGAGCTAAATATGGATGTTAATTTTTGACTGTTTACCTTTTACAAACACCACCTTATATCATTCTCCTCCCATTACCACATAATGTACACAAATTTGCTTTGGCGAATCACAGAATCAACCTCTAAAATCCTGTGTGCTAACATCACAGACACTGCAAAGGTTTATAAATACTTTTGTGGAGCACAGCATATATATATATCGTTTTGTTCTAAAGTTGTACTTTCTGGTAAAAGGTCATTACAGAAAAATAATTAGGTAAATTGTGGTATGTAGGTTATTTATATAATTTGATATCAAGAATGCTCTCTTGTTGGCTAAGAATGCCTGAGAAGGAAAAATTTTTTTCTACCCGTCTCATTCTGAAATGGTCTCCTTCTTTGCCCTCAAATCATTATTCTGCTAAATGTGTTTTTTGTTTTTGTTTTTATTTTACTGGATATGCTTAGGCTTTCTCTCTGGCCATGGAATGAAGATTTATTGTCAACTCCTGAATAATTTAAAACACTGAAGCTACCACATAGAACAGATCTTTAAAGGAAAACACACAGACAAAACAAGTCCAAGAAAATCCATGGAATATCTTAGTGTCCTAAGATCATTGCAATATTCTTTGTAAATACCGGTCATGATACTGAGCTCACCGCCTTTATTAAAACTCTCAAACACACACGTTACGAACGTTCTCTCTCTTTTTCGCTCTCTCCTGATTTTATTTACTGGTGATTTAATACAATTTCTGCTTTCCGGAGAAAGGTGACTTTTGCTCGGCCGATGATAAACGAGGTCTGACAAAGAAAGTGACTCTGCAGACACTGCAGTTTCTGCAACCTAATGCAATTGATGAAGGAGCGCTCAAAAGTTGGGCTTTGTATTCACTCTGTTTTTAGAAACAATATGAGGCTATTATTTTTTTTCTGTTTTTATTTTATTCATTTTCTCAAAATATCAGACCAGAGGTTTGCTCAAGTCCCAGATATTGCATTATGATCCTGGCTGTGCCAACACTTTCTCTGTAAGCTTGTTGACCACTCACTACTTCTGCTACCTTTTTTTTGGTATGATAAGGGGTCATGTTTTAAGTCATTTCATAATTATTTAGTTTAACACGCCTGGATCCAGATAAATGAAAATGGCTTGCAACACCAAATTCTCAGTAAATATACAATTACTGAATTTTCCGAACAATAGGCCGCTACATTTTTTCCTACGCTTTGAATTATGTGGCTTCTAGCCCGGTGTGGCTTTTCTGTGGATTTTTCTTCAACCACCAGGGGGCGCTTTAGCGGTAAGTGAATCATTGGAAGTCCAAATTGGAAACCAAAGAAGAAAGCGCAAGAAGCGCATGCTAGCTGCAGGCACAACAGAAATGTTTTCAAACTCATATGATGCAGCTTTTAAGTTGAAGGCTATTGATCTGGCAGTACAGATCAATAGTCGCTGCACGTAAGCTCAGTGGAAACAAATCCATGGTTCGGCGTTGGAGACGGAGGGCTGCGTCCTTAATAGCAGATTTATTAAGGACACTCTCTCTCCTGTGTCCTTGAGAGCGGCGGAGATATTGGCGGTTTGTACGGATCCCAGTGAGGCTTATATTATCCACTTTTTTGTTTGTACTTTTGTTTTTTATTGTGGGCGCGGCTTATAGTAAGGTGCGCTCTATAGTCCGGAAAGTACGGTAATTACATTTGAGCATTCTATTCCCCATGGATATGAAGTGGCTTGTTGACAGGAGGGAAATTGAAACGGGAAAGGATAAAATAGCAATGTGTAGCTATGAAACGCATTTATGAAAAGGGGGATTGACGTGAAATCTGATGTGAGCAAAGGTTTAGACAAAAGCATTTTCAGTAGTCAGATTTTTAGAAACATGCAAACTATCTGAAGTTCCACCGTTGTTATCAATCTATTAAAAATTTATCCACTCTGTGTTAAAAACATAAAAGAAAGAGAAATGGTTCAGTGGTATGAATAATGCATCGTAATGTTTTTTTTTATTTCCATAGGGACTAGGTTTTATTTTATGCGTTAGATAAATGCTCATATATCTGATTTAAATGAGCTGTATTGAAAACATTGCGTTGTATTTTGCTCCCTAGATACAAAGCAGAACAGTTCAGAACAGCTGAGTTTTTAAAGAAAAAATATCATTATTAATTAATTTATTATTATTATTATTACAATCTTTGTGTGTTTTGGAATAACCATCTACAGTTATGTGTTTTTTTTCGCCAACATATTGATTTAAAAATTTGACTGTCAAATGCTTGACATTGTGTATTTTAATGCGTTAGTAGCCTAAATCAGAAAATAAATAGCTGATTAATGGTAGCAGCAAAGCTAATTAAATCTTTTTCAATTAAATCAATTTGATGAAAAATCTTAAAACTTTTTTCCAGAGAGCATTAAATCTCAGAGTCTTCCACTTTTGGTTTAGACTTTATCAGTTACTTCCAAAATGTTTCAGATAATTTATCCCACTTGTTCAGCAATTACAAAATAAATGCTAATCTTTCCCATTTTCTTTGATGTCCATGTGTCACAACCTGAATACTACTGCTCGCTGTCTTAGCAACAGAATCGGATGGGTCTTTAATTGTGCTCAGTGCCACACTGAGTTCAGTGAACAAAAGAAAATAAGGTCAGAACCTTGACTCACTAACGATGCAGTGAAAGGAACGGCTTTGATGTTATTATTTGTGCCTGCAGGCTTGTTTATGGAGAGAGTGTTTGTATCGAGCATCATTTACTGTAGGTTTACCTCCAGCATGGTCATTATTAATTTGGGACACAGAGGATGGAATGTCTCGTATTGTCGCAATCATTTTCAGATTCGTTTGATTCGCTGGCACATCTGCTCCCAGCGTTTATGCTGGGTTTGGAAATGAGGGAGATGGATAATTGAAAAATTGCCTTTTAAAGGTAAACCGCGGCAAATTAACATCTGAAAATGATTTTTAGAAAATGTTGATTTGTTTTTGTTGTGGTTTGGGAACAAAAGATATATTAAATTTGAATAATCAAATCAAAATAATAAGTAAAAATGTCATGTTAATTTTGGTCTTTCAGTGTCTCTTCCGTCCCATAGCAAGACGTGCAACAATTTTAGTGTGAAACGGACTGAAACAATTTTAATGGGCGAAAGCTTGAACTAGAAGTTAAAATAAAACCACAGACCATTGTAAAAATTAGAAAAATGTCACCTAAGTTGCAAAACAGTCAACACCCTTTTGGTATCATTTTAGAGTATTTGACCTCTTCTCTCCTCTTGGTATATTAGGTTGTTTAAATTTAAATTGATACAATCTTTGTCTTTTTTTAAATGTTCAAATTGTCATTATGGGTATTTGTGAGTACAATTTTAGGAAAGAGTAATATTTACACATTTGTCACATAAAATAAGGAAAAAATTGAGCGTTGTTGATGCTTCCTTTATGCGCATGTATATATTTAGAACTTGTTGGATGAACTAATACTTTCTTAGATCTTTATTTTCATAATGTGCTTAAAACCCAACAAAAGACCTTCTGCTGAGATTCATTTAAAACCTTACCTCCTTATTGCATTTCTGTTAAATTCAGAGTATAACATTCTCCTTCTTGCATATTCTTCTTCTTAATGACGACTAAGCTCCGAGGCAGATTCTTCAATCACGAGGCTCGACTTTTGTGAATCCAGCTCCCAGTTTCAATTTAACTTTTTACTCTTGGCTTATACTTTTGTTTTTGATCAAGCTTGCTTGAGTGATCAGTGCCTTAGTTATATGCCACTATAGGCATAAAATCTGGAGTATACGGTGCAACAATGGCATATTTAGGGCTTACATCGATGTATGGCTCCATGTAGATCAATTACCACATACAGTTACCAGTAATATCTGTGGTTTTCTGATTTTATGTCCTCACTACCTGTGGCTGCTTTGAGGCAGATGAACGCTCTTGCAGAGTCTTGTTCTTGTGGAGATTTAATCCTGTTCACTTTCTCAGGACGTGGATCAAAGTAAAACATTTATGCTCCCTGGTGTTTTTACTTCTTTAGATAACTTTTCACAACATGGCTTTTTATCATATCCTAAAAATTAATTTCACTGAGTTGCATTGTATCTATATCACATTGAATGTGGACTATATGTATTAGTGTCAGTTGTACTGGATTTGAATTGTACTTGTTTATTTCAAAATAAAGTGTCATTGCACACAAATAAACTGAATTGAGCTGAGTTGTGAAAGATGTGTGTGCAAAGTATGACTTATAGTTGACCCATTGTTCAGTTATGTGTGTTTCTTTTTTTAATCATCATTTTGAAATGCTTTCTATGTTCCTTGTGGCATTTTTCAGTTTTATTACATCTTGTTTCAGTTCTCAGTGGCCAGGAATCTCGAGGGGTTTTGAGGAAAATCAGCGACATGCTGGAGATGATTATGAAAAGGATGGATGCCTTGTCAAAACTGGGGAACGCCACTGACACCCACAGACTGGATGAACTCAGCTTGGCCTTGGACAGGTGAGGTACAACACACGCTGCTGTTAGCAATAGTAGAATAGATGTATTTACTTTGCAACTTACTGTGAAACTGAAAATTTCTAAACGTCTTTAAAATGTGAAAACAAATATGTTTAAAGTCAAATCAAAAGGCAAACTTAGTTGGCCTTTTAGTAATTGGAAACCATTTTATGCCGTGAATAAATCCTTTACAAAGTATTGCTTAATTTCCAGTCATATATTTGTAGCTTAATGTCTTCCTATAATATTGACAGTCTGGAGAAGAGTAACCATCTGACTTTGATCCGGTTGGTTATAAATTACCAATATTAAAGCCACATCCTGAGCATCATCAATACTAAAAACTGTTAAACAGTCACTTAATTTGCTGTTATCTGATGAAAGAGTTTCCACAATGGCAAAAGCAATAAACACGATAAATTTCTAAATGTTTGAAGCAATGGATCAGGCGGATTTTAAACTCCTACATCCGTTTACCTTCCTGTAGCCGCTAGCTGATGCAGTTATGCAAACACTAGTATGTACACAGATGGAAACATCATGCATAGCTGCAATTTTCACATTTTTTCTTTTTTTTCTTTTTTTTACTTCCTCAAATCCCTAAGAGGTTACAACTAACATTTTTTGTCACTTTGCAGTTTCTTCTTATGTTGAAAGCTTATGAAGAGAAGGCTGCTTTATTTTCTCCATGTTAGTGATTAGTTTCCCCTCTGAAGACTTTCACCTTGTTCTTCACAGGCATGAGTCTCCTGACACATTAACACAACAAGTAATGTACAGAGATATTATGGTAACTGATATGGCAATCTCCGGTAACATTGAGTTTGGTAACTGCTGCTGAGTGTGGACTGAAAAATGACTTTACCTCACCTGACCTCAACCTCTGCTTTTTTTTAAATTTTAAAGTACTTCTCTCCCCACAATGATTTTTACACCCACTGTATAATTTTCTTTGCAGTTTGCCCTGCAGATATCCTCTCAGCCACATACATCTTACAGTTTAATTGGCCTCTCAGGGACTAAACTGGAAATGTTACAGTGACAAAGGCCAAATACCTTTGGTGGGGAAAATAAATCATTGTTTATGGCACAGAGTCGGGTTGATCCGTTATATTAGAGATGGGAAAACTTTGCTCACTTAAAAAAAAACTAATTAAGATTCTTCTCTGCTCTTCCAAAAGCCGCCCTGTTGAGCAGAGGTAATCTCCAGTGGAAGACTGCATGGCTGTACAGTTCCACAGTTTATAGCTGGTCATTAACCTGTGCTGACCTGTTGCCATATCAAGTTAGTTGATTATTAAAAAAGAAGTTTAGCTTCCACTTGATGTCCAGACTGTGTGTGCGTAACACTTGCGTTTTGGGATTGTGCAGTTATGCATTAAATATCTGCTAGATTCTTATTCATTATTATGCATAAACACAAATGTGCAATGATGATAACACTTCAGCCTCAATAAAAACACACCTTTATTGCATCTGCGTATGAAGCGTAGCTTCTTTTGTTCTCTGGTGTTTGTGAGGTCAAAGCTGTTTAATGAGGAGTCTACACCAGATCACCTTCATGCACAGGTACTCATCATTTTTTTTCATAAAAAATGTTAATGTAAAATGTTAACAATGCCCCAAAAGTACAGTTTTCGCCACCAGCGAATATTAGCTTGTTTCAGCACAGGAAGTGGCCATTATTTTTGCTTGGCTTAGGCTCTTAAGAGTAAGTGGGGGAAAAAAATAAACTCAATGTGTCGTGTTAATTTTCACGATTCAGCAGCAAAAGAATAAAATGAAACACTTTATTTCCACACACGATTTATCGGTAAATTATTCCATTAGTCTGAGTTTGCACACAGCTGACCAGCTGAATTCTTGCTATTCCCAGCTTAGCCTTTATAAAGGCTGCTGCCTCATACTCACTCCATCCTCCCTGACTTTAGTGTTGCTCCAAAGCTGTGAGTTTTCTAAGATAATCTAGATCTGTATCTTGACTTCAAGACTTCCAGTGGTTTCCCAACATTTCCAAAATGCAACATGTTTACATAAAAAAAGGATGTTGGCATAAAAGCATAAAAAAGATTTACATTTAGTTTCCCTAAATCCTTGTTCCCTGTTATCAGTGATTAGGAAATCACTGACTTACAGCCTGAATAAAATGCTCATATTTCTATTTCTAAATGGCTGAATTTTTTTTTAACAATTTGGCATTCATTATTAATAAAAAAAAGTCAGCCTTAAACAGCCCTTAGTTTTTTCTGCCTTTAAAGATGTTACAGATTATGATCCCAGGTTGGGGTATAAGGCAGCATCATGATTTCAAACACGATTTCACATTTCAAACACAAACCTATTCTGTTTGTGCTCTCAGCTTAATTAATCACTTCCCGATTAATGTTCCAGCAGATTCCAGGCTACAGTGGTCTAGTCAAATTAATTAATATTCGCCTGCAACATATTGTCTTCAGACACATTCCCTCCAACGAACCTAATTAAAATTTCCAATTTACCCGACTATCTATATTAACAAATGATCCACATTTCAAGCGTCAAGTTCTTCATAGTAGGCTTTCCTCATTTGTTTTGCCCCTTCAGAGCCGAAACACCTGGATACTGATGGACCCCGTAGGCTTTTACTTCCAGAGCGGACAGTAAAGACTGTGTGTGTGATTTTTAATTCCTTGTGTGCTTTTGTGTGTCCATGTGTGACCTCGCCGATCAGGATTCAGCCGATGGGGCTGGTGGAGCGGATCCAGGCCATAGCCCAAAACATGTCCGACATGGCGCTGCGGGTGGAGCAGATCCTGCAGCGCAGCGTGGCCAACAGCCGAGGTACAGCTTTAAAAACACGCATGGGCACACATACTAGAGGACGCAGAGAGAATATCAAACGCAGCCACAACCCGTCTGATAAACACACCTGTCAGTCGGCGGCACATCCGCTCTGAATCTGGGCCAGCGCTTTAAGGCTAAGCGATCTCAACCTGAGCGCTTCAATACATGCTGCTTGATTATACCATCTATGATGGACATTATTTACTGAACACCCTCTGTTCAGGCAGCAGTGTTGCTGCCACGTCGCACAGTAAACTGCCTTCTGCAGCACCTTCAGATCCCAAAGACGAACAGCCGTCTTGTTAATCAGGTCTGGGTTATGTCAGTTTCATTAATAGCTCTCATTCCCAGCTACTTTATAGTGCATAAAATAGAAATCAGGCGGCGTGATTGAATTCATGATTTAATTCTCCCCCCCCCCCCCACTTTGTATCCTCACCCTGCACTTGACTGAACACAATTTAACACACAGAGTCATTAAAATGTGTCAGATCATTTCTCTCTCTGTGTGTCTGATGCCATTAAAACAAAACAGGCGGTGAACCTGGCTGCGTTTTTTGTTTTTCTTTTTGACAAAGAAACAAGGTGCCGCTTTTTGTGATGAGAAATATGTTAGCTAATCAGATGGACCGACCGGCAAGTATTTGTCTGGGATTGTGCCGTTTTAAGGAGCCGCAACTGCTCCTTAATTAGACGTACTTGCGCTGCGCTTTATGAAAAGAAAAAAATTGGGGAGAGGAGGCGAGAGGTTAATGCAGAGAGAGGAGGGAAGAATAGGTTTAGTCATCGACAGAAGTAGGAAAAGAGGATATGAAGAGGAGAATAAAGAGGCAGGAAAGAAGAGAGGAGTTTTTTTTTTTTTGGTGAGTCACTCTAATGTGAACTATGTACAGAAAATAATGTGGATTTGGACATCCTTGGTCAATCTGGAAGGGAGCTTGTTATCTGGACTTTTTCTCCAAATGAGCTCTGCTTTCCCTCATGGCTGCTGATGCATTATTGATACCAAAAACAGGAAGTTGTCGCCTGAATTTACCTTCAATTCTTGCAGTGATTAATAATAAACTGGCTTTCTTCTTCTTTTTTTTACCTCCTAAAGGTAAAGGATTCTTGGAAATAATCTTATTCCAGATGAGGAGTTTTAAAACAGTATGTAATACTCTGAATCTTTCAATATGAATTCAAAATTCTCACAAAAGTATGTCTTTTTTTGTGGAATTATTTTTACTTTTGTATAAAATTGTATTCTATTTTGAAAAGTGTGCAGTAATCTTGTGTATCCGCTGGTGAACAGCAATCTGCAAGTTTAACCACAGGTTCTAAATTGGATTTAGGTCTGAGCTTTGACTAGGACAAGCCAATGTGTTTACATGTTTTCCCTTAAACTACCTGAGTGTTTCTTTAGCAGCAAGTTCTGGGTCTTTGTCCTGTTAGAAAGTGACCCTCCCAGTCTTAGATGACTGACTGATTTAAACTGGTTTTTCTCAAAAATTCACAGATATTTTTGTACACAATTCAAACCAGTGTCCTAGTCCCTGCTGGTGTTTTTAGGGTGAGGAGGGGTGTTGATTTTGTGCCAGAGAGAGTAGTTTTCTTATTGGCTGAAGAGTTCGATTTTGGTCTCATTTGACCAAAAGCACCTTCAGGGTTATCTTTTTTTCTCTGTGTTGTCTCTCTGATTAATGTTCTCCTCGCCCGATGTGAAAGTTTTGGTGGGTGGGGCTGTGTTGGCAGATTTGTTGTAATACGATGATCTTTCCATTTGATGGTAATGGATTTAGTGGCGCTCTGGGGGATCGTCAGGCATACCGACACCCCACACCAAAAACCTGCAGCTGTAGTTGCAGAGGAAAGTTGTTCAATAAATGATCGGCTCTGGAGGCTGAATACAAATGCAAGCCCCACTTTTAACATTTATATTTGTAGAAACTTTTTTTCTCAGAACATGGCACAAATAAGCAATAATTCAGTTCAAAGTGCTTTCCTTCTCACAAATACACACTAAATGTTGGTCTGCCCCTTAACATACATTGACTTTTGTGAATAAAATTTGAAAAATTAAAGTTTCATTGGATTTCAATGCTTTTGCAAGGCACTGAAAATCAATATAACGCTATATTATGTCAGTCAACTTATGTGTGTTGTGAATCATTACACAGACTTCCAGACAAAGCTCCGTAGGGACCCTTGACCTATATTCTGCTATATCACTGTTCAGATTCAGTCTAAAAGCTGAATACGATTTATCCCATCTCAATCAATCTTTGTTTCTGCAGCTTTATTGTTTAAAGGAAGCTGAAGAAGCTGCACACTAGCTTGTACTCTCACCATTTTTTCCACAAAGGCTGGTCTTGCTCCACTAAAGTTCATTCTTCAATTAACTTTTTATATCTTATCACTTTATGTACAGAAATTGCATCATATTTTATTTAGATTCTTTTTTTAAAGTGTGAACAAAAGTCTTTATATTGGCTTAAAATATGTACATTATGTGAAGTTACAGCATTAACTAGCTTGAATAAAAGAGATATCCACAAATTAATTTGAGATAAAAGCTCAAGTTGCCAGCAGGGAGTTGACTAAAATACTCTTAGGCCACTTAAAGTAAAATGTTGTACTGACAACAACAACAAAAAAACGTTTAAACTTTGGGGCAACAATCCCAAACCAGTGAGTGAGTATTGCCTCAAAAACAGGTTTCTAGCATTCTGATGTTGTAATGGCATATTTAAACTGTGTTTTACTGCTGCAGTGGCCTGCAGGCTTGTTGGCTTGGTAGGGAATATGAATGCATAAAGAACAGTCTAAGTTGAGCCAGAAAAAGAAATGAAGAAAAATGACAAAAGTGTAGGTAGAACCTAAAAACATCTACACATCAGAAGATAAAATATAAAAAAACAGGTCTGAGTAAAGATTTGCTTTTGCATTGTAAGATAATATTCTCTGTATTGATGAGGGGGAAAAAAATCAAAATGGAAATTCAATTTACTGTGATGCTAAAACATAAAATCTGGAAACTTTTATTGCTCTGTATTTGCTGTCATCGTAAAAAGCTAAACAAGCGAGAAAAAAATTCATCTTGGTTAATTAGCGTTAGTTCGAGTCGGGCAGAAACCTTTAGAATGAGGCCTGCTTGCTGCCAGGAAAGTGACAGCAGAAAATGCTTCCAAAGAAGAATTTTTATCATTATTTTCTCATCAACACAGTTGTCAAAGCAACATTTCCATTACGTGGTCACCGTCCTGTCTAGAATTGACCTGAAATGCCACTCATCATAAAACCTGGTGTGAAGAAGCGTCGTCTAATTCTTAGTTTTTGCTCGAACATTTGAAAATGTCACTTTCAGACATTTTTGCAGTGGAAAGGATTCTGATAGACTTCACCAACAACTAAGTTAAGGTTGACAATGACATGGTAGCATAGCAAAGACTTTATCTTATAGACGTGGGTGACCCTGATTCAACTCTTTAGATTTCAAGCTGAAAATTCATACGAAACGTACATATATAATTTTATTTAGGCAAAATTCAACATTTTTTTCTTTTCTGGCTGACATTATAGCTGCTGTCTCTCAGTCAGTGACAATCAACAGTGATTAACGATCTTCCTTGAGTTTCATACTTGAGGTTTTACGATTAAAAGAAGTTGTCACTACGCTCAGGAAAAAAGCTTCAATACAATAACACTGAATGAAGCTGTGGAGATAACGCTGATCTGCATTGAAATGACAGTTAATGAATCACAACAGACTTTTATTTTATTAGACTTAAGTGAAAAATGCCCGGAAGTAAATACAGTAGGAATTTGAAACTATGTAATTTTATTGAATTGCAATAATTTGAATTTATTTGTGGTCATTTGATGTAAAAAAAATATACATCGAGTGAAATCGGCACACTCTGTGAGAATATAAGAAAGAACCTGAAGCAATTTTAAGCTCCTTGTCCTCAGTTGTGATGAAATTGGAAAGACGGATGGACAAATGCCTTCTGGGTAGAAGTTTGTTTTATGGTCAGAGGAGATAAAGATGAAGGTATTTGACCAGAATCACAAAGTATCTTTGGAGGACATGTTTCTCAACCCCACATCAGAAATAAAAAGTTTTGAAATGCCCATGACGTTAACCCTATTAAAAATGAATGAACTATTTTAAAAGTTGGGTTTCCCTAATTCTCATTTTTAAAGATAATTAAAGCAGTGAAGCATGGAAAATTCCTTAAGTCTGCATGTTTATCTTAACAGGTAAAGATGGAGTCTTTGGATCTTGTGAAACTCCCAAGGATCCCCATTACCCAGACTGCACCAGCAAGATGGATGTAAGCCTTCAGATTTTACTCATCTGCAGCATTTCACACAACAAGCACTCGTCCCTCACCGACTCACCTTGCTGCAACATAAATTCTTAAAACTGGCCGAATGCGTAACGATACTGCAAAACTGACATGTCTGACAAGTCTGTTTGACAGCAAGAAAAGGAAGGAAAATAACCTTCATAGACAGAAACATTGTTCACTTATCATTCAATGTCCTCAGTGTTTATTAGCAGCTGGTAAAGATGCATACAAAGACATAGATTACATCTTTTATTGTAATAACAGTCACATTGATTTTTTTTTCTGGTTGTTTGTAAGAGTTCTACTTTTTTTAAAAAGTTTTATTTGTTGCTCTGTCTTTAAATGTGTCCAGGTTTATGTTAGCAGCTACTTTATTGTAGTAATGTGTTGCCTTACTCAAAGGGTTGTCGTCTTGTCTTCCCCATTTTGAAGAGACTGCTGTGTAATTCTGCTCTGCACCTATTTCAGATGATGAAATAGAAACACTGCAGAAGAGGAACCCTATGTCAGGAGCAAACATGCTCAGCTATAGGATACCTTAATAAATATATCTTTTAGACATACCTGTCTAAAAGAATGTGACAACTTTCCCAATGTGAGTAGGATAAGATGTTGAATTATTATAAAAGTTAACATTTACTATACAGGTGCATCGCAGTAAATCAAGAGTTTTATTGAAAAGTTGAATTATTTCAGTAGTTCAACTCCAACAAAGGAAACATCTCATATGAAGATGGTTCATAAATCTGTTTGTTAATTTAAATGATGACTTCCAGCTAACAAAGCACCTAAATAATTTTTCTTAGAATATTTTACATTAGACCTGTAAAAATAAAATATTGCACACAGAAATATGAGCTACTGAAATGTACTCTGTGTACTGGAGAGTGTATGCAATCAATTCTTGCTTGGCACCTATTTTGCATAAATTACTGCATCAGTGCAGTGTGGGATGGAGTGCCTCTGGCACTGCTGAGTTGTTGAGTTGGCCTACGATGCTTTAGCAGCAAACCTTTGATCATCTGTGTTGTTGTCTCTGAAGTCTCGCAGCTTTTTCTTGACAATCACGCATGGATTCTCTATGAAGTTTAGCTCTGGCTCAGTTTTTCCTGGGGATTAAGTGCAGCGGTGGTCATGCTTGATAGAGTGTTGTACTTTTTTTGGACTTGATGAAGCACATTAAGTCGACACCAGTGAATAATATGACAACCTACATCACCACTGACAGAGGAAAACTTTTCTGAGCCTCTCCACACTTCCTCCAAACTACAGGAACGTGATTTCCAAATGAAAAGCAAAGTTTTATTTAGTCTTTGGACTAGTTTTAAGGGGCTATTTCACAGTTTTCTGTGCACCTTTCTCTTACTTAATTTTTCTTTCACTCAACTTTATGTTAAAGTGCTTGGATATATCAGCATATGAACAACTAACTTCTTTAGTGATGAACTGCTTTACCTCCACTATAAAGTCAGTTGACTTTAAGTGTTTAGGTCATAACATAACACACCTGTTTTATTGTTCTTGCAAATTAACAGAAATAAATACCTGGAATATGTCACTTTTTGAACTGAATCAGAGAAACAAATTGACTTTTTCAATGATTTTTACATTTACTATGATGCATATTTAGCACATATTTAGTCTGCTATTAAATACTTTCATTTTTTACATCCTTGAGACAAATAACTATCGTCCCTTTCCAGTGGATGCGAGCTCGTTGGACCTCGGACCCCTGCTACGCGTTTTACGGCGTCGACGGCTCCGACTGCTCCTTCCTCATCTACTTAAGTGAGGTGGAGTGGTTCTGCCCCCCCCTGCCCTGGAGGAACCAAACTGCGACACCTACTCTGAAGCCTCTTCCCAAAAGACAGGTACAGCAAAAAAGGATAAACTTCTAGACCATTAGTTTTATTTCCGCAATAAGACAGCTGGCTGAACGGGAGAAACAGGCAGACCAACGGGCGTCATTTAAATTGGAAATATTCGCCTGCTAATGCAAACACATTTGTTCAGTCCCTGGAAAGAACAAATTAACAGTTGCTACCTCTTTACATGAAATCGGGCTCCACAGCTGAGCTAAAGAACATTATCAGTTTGTTTCCGAGCAAATTAGAAGAAGATCTGTGGAAAAGGAATTGAATTATAAGAAACAAAACAATCTGTTGGTGGATAGGAAACTACAGGCAGATGTTTCTACCGAGGTAACATATGTTACTTTGTAGTCACCGAATGCTAAGTGCATTTTTGAAAACTTAAAAAGATTCACAATATGCCACAGGATGATTTGTTTAATCCTACACTAGACGGTGCAGTAAGGCAGCTGTTTTTCCTCGCAGATACCTGGCTGTCACCTCCAGTTTTCACCATGAGTTGATTTTTCTGTCTCATTTAATTACGGTATTTTCTGCATCAACAACATGATGCTCTGACCCGACACTGTCACTCCGCGAGGGCCTCCCCAGCTCTCACCTCCGTCTCCTCCTCCTTGTTTTCCCCCCTCACCGTTACGTTCAGCTGCCACATTGGGAACTGATGTTAATTCCCCTTGAAGCTCCTCTTTCTGCTCTAATTGCTGGCCTGCTTCCTCAGGGATGAATCCCAAAGGCTTTTCCTTAAGGTGTTCCACGTCTCACTGAGCCGTACACAAGGCGCTCTTGGGAGCGATGGAAAAACATCCTTGACGGCAGCGTACAATGCCTTCGCAAGAATTTACATTTTCTAATGGAGAAAGCGTTTTTGGCACCCATTAGAGGAAATGTTTTCCCTTCACATGGAGATGTTGTGCTGTGATGCAGGACTGACACAAAGTGGGGGAATGTGGACAGGCTATTTATGAGTTAAAACCTGGGATTCCCTCAGGCTTCTGGCTGGAAAAGCCTTGCCCCAGGGTACAAGCACATAACACAATTTGACATGCCGTCTTCACTGCTGGAGTTTTAACTGCCTCCAATAAAAGTAAATATCTCTCTCAAAGAGAACAGACTCATCCTGTCTCTTCTGTGTTTCCATGTCCGTTCTGTTCTGCTTTGGGCGTATTGTCTCAAGGCTCCAGCTTTACACAGACGGATGTCTTTAAATTTTACACACCAGCTTTTTACAGGAGTGCCTCTGCGTTCACATTGTTCTTCCTGCTCCTTCATCCAGGCGGTTTTCCAGTCCGACATCGGCAGTCTGCTGGAGCAGGTGGGAACTGGAAAGGAGTCCCTGAGCTTCATGAGGAGACGCATACGCAGGCTGTCGGCGCAGTGGGCCTCCGCCGCCCGGCGGCTGGATGAGAAGCTCCGCAGCCTCTGGAGAGAGCAGAAAAGGGTAAAAGGGGGTGGAGGGCTTTCTCACACACACAGAGGCTTATTTTATTTATTTTTATTTATTTTTATTTTTTTTGTGCAGACACTATCAGATCAAAGTGAGAAATTCTTTCCAAGGTGGCTCAGGTGGAAGACTTTCTGAATTCATATGAGGGGTTTTCTTAGGAGCCTATTTGAAATTGGCTGTAAGCACATCAGCTGCGGTCTTGCTCCTGTTAGGAAAATCTGGGCTTATTTTTTTGCTTCATTTATTTGAGAAAGGTCAAGATGACCTTTGGTGATGCGAAGAGATTTTCAGATGACCTTTTTCAGAGGAGAAACCACGAAACTAACTGCTGAGCGGACAAATAAGTAAAGAATTGTTTGCTGTGGCGCATCCTGAGTCCTGCATTAAGACGGTTTTATTATTATTTGTTAATACTGCTACGTTACAAACTGAAACATTAATGTGTTTTATTGCAATTTTATGTAATAGATGAACACAAAATAGTGAAATATTATCAAATGGAGGGAAAATACAGTCTTCAATGTTTGTTTTTACATAAATATCTGAAAAGTGTGGCTTGCATTCATATTTAACCCAACTGACTCCTCTAACTAAAACCTAACTCAACCAGTTTCCTTCGTTCTTTGTTGGACAATGTTAATGTCTGACATGTTTTTGTAAACACTTTGATGTTTAGCAGAAAAATAACACTGGACATCATGATGAAAACACATGAGCCCCATGGCGACGGCAGCATGCTGAGGCGATGTTCTTTGTCCAGTTAATAATGGGGAGATTGCATGGATAAAAGCAAGGAGGTCAAGGAAAACAACCTATTGGAGGTTGCAAAGGATTTCACACGGAGGTGCAGGTTTTTACCTTCCAGTATGACGACAACTACCTTCAACATACAGTCAGAGCTACACTGGGATAGATTAAATCAAAGTATTTTTGGTAACACTTTATTTGAAGGGGTGTGCATAAGACTGACATGGCACTGTCATAAACATGACATAACATCTGTCATGAACATGAAGAAGTCCTTATGAATGTTTATGACCGTTGTCATGAAGTGTCATTCGGTAAATAATGACACTTTTAATGCAAAGTTGCTCTAAATGTTGTATTGGAAGTCCATTAAAAATGACGACTTTGCATTAAATTATCATAATTTACAAAATCATGAAAGGTTAAATGCAAATACATGCCTCAAAAGTTTAAGAGTTTTATTTATTAAAAGAAAAAATAGTGAAAAACATGTGCTCTTTTCTCGTCCCCTTCTCAATTATTCATTACGTTACATTGGCCTGGTTTTATTCACACTTGATCCCTCGCACAGCTGCTGTTATTATATTTTTGTGCATCAAGTGATAGTGGTGCTGCTCCCATACCATATGCTTTCGATCTTCTACCTCTGAAAGGAAACAGCGCTTCATAAATATCTTTCAAGAAGACAAAAATATTTTCTTTTTTTTAATTTTCTTATATGAATTGATGAGAAATTATTTGTTCTTGCTTTGTTGCCAGATTTCTCCCTATCTTTTCTTTAGTTTCCTATAACGCTTAAAATCTATTTGGTGATTCAACAGAGAAGGACAAAAGTCATTACACGTTTTTGGATGAGACGCGTATGAGGAAGCCAGACAGTCCTTTAATGCCCTTAAGCCCTGAAGCTGCTGAGTTCCCCGAACAGTATGACATTTTCTTGGACTAATATTTTCCTCTCTTATCTACGGCCGCCTGGAGTGAATCACACAATGCTGAGTTAAAGGTGTAAAAAGATAATGACAGACAGGAGCCTCTCGCTGACGTTCGCCAGCTTTACCACGCTTTCACCACTGACATTTACGGGGAAATTTCCACCGAGTTTCTAAGAAAGCCTCACCTGGAGGCACGTGTGTCTGGAAAAAAAGTGGCCGTCACATCGGATATTTTCCTCATGTTTGTGTTTCAACTTTAGCGTGGTTGAAACTGTTCTTAAGGAATCAACCCCAGTGTAAAATTTTACCCCAGATCTACACTGTTATAGCGCCTCATTAGACAATCTAATGATGAGGCTCTGGGATATTTACAAGGCATATTTCAGAGGAGAATACCGCCCTGAAGCTGGAAAACACTGCTCTGGAGCAGAAAAACACAAACCTCGAGCAGTCCAGCACCGACTTGAAGCAGGAGAACACCGAGTTGGGGGGTGGGGTGGGGGTGGGGGGGGCGGGGGGGGTTACGAATGGCGGCCACTGTACCGCTATTGTGCGGAGGGGGGTGTGAGGGGAGGCGCCCGCTATTGTGCGGAGGGGGGTGTGAGGGGAGGCGCTAATGGCCCATCAATGAATACTCAGTCTGCACTGTGACTCCCCAGTGGTGAAGGGTTATTTTGGTTGTTTCCCCTTGTGGAATCTTCCCCTCCTTCCTTTGCCACTTTCTCTATAGATTCACAATCTGCTTCCACTCACACCTGCTCATTAGCCCAGGTCCTGCACAGTGGTGCACTTGGTAGCAGTGTTGCCTTGCAGCGAGAAGGTTCTGACTTCAATTCCCAGCATGGAGTTCTCATGTTCTCCATTCCATGCATAGGTTTTCTCCGGGTACTCCGGCTTCCTCCCAAAGTCCAAAAGCATGACTGTTGGGTTAATTGATGTCTGTACCCATCCTTAGGTATGGATGTGTGCAGCATGGTTGTTCTTTTCTGTCTCTGTGTTGCTGTTGACCTGTCCAGGGTGTCACCGCCTTCTGCTACAGAAAGGCACCAGCACCTGTCCTGACCCCATTGGGACAATGATGAAAGAAAATGGATCGATGGCTCATCCATTCCAGGTCTTTTCTGAAGCTCACAACCTCTCCAGTATTTAAGCACCTCATTGATAGTCACCAGTTGCAGGTTCATCTCGTCACTTTTCTCATTTCTCCATG